>JAAAKG020042215.1:0-18907 GCA_010014905.2 Druon quercuslanigerum
CATTCTTTAAAGCTCTTGAAAATTCCTTGGAATTTAAAAAAAATACCCTAAAATATTCCAAATCCTTTGAAATGCTTTGCAATTACTTGCAAATTTTTAAAACCTAAAAGTACCTACCTATGAAAAATTTGAAAATTTGAAATTCTTTAAAATATTTGGAAATGCTTTGAAATATTTGCAATGCTTTGAAATATTTGCAATCCTTTGAAATTAAATTAAATTAATTACTTAAATTCAATTGAAAATGCCTTGGAATGTTTTGAAATACCCTAAAATATTGCCAATCCTTTGAGATATTTTCAATTCCATTGAAATCTTTCGAAATTTTTCGAAAATCTCTTAAAACTTTTGAAAGCTCTTGGAAGTTCGTTAAAATTGTCAAAAATATTCCAAAATCTCTAAAGTCCGTTTAAAACCCGTCAAATTATTCAAAAACATATTTAGAATTCCTTGGAATCTTTTAAAAATCCTTAAGAATGTTTTGAAACCCCAAGCCATTTTTAAAGCTCGTGGAAATTCCTTGGAATTTAAAAAAAAAATTTAAAATCCTCTAAAATTTGTTTAAATTACTTGAAACTGTTTAAAACACTTAAAAATTCCTTGCAATGAAAAAAACCTATTTGAAATTGTTTTTATATCTTGGAAATTCTTTAAAACCTTTGGAACTAGCTTGAAATCTTTAAAATCCATTGCATTATTATGAAATCCCATGAAATTCTTGGAATCAATTAATATTTTTTAATTCCCTAAAATCATTCGAACCCTTCAAATTTTGATGATCTCTTGAAAATGCCTTGGGATTTGCAAAGATGCATTATTTCTGCATTATTTCTAGCCCTTTGCAATCTTTTGAAATCCCTCAAGACTTTTAAAAAATGCCCTGAAACCTTTAAAATCTGTTTATGTTATTAAAATCTAATACAAATTTCTTGGAATCTTTTAAAATACTTTAAAATATGTGAAAAAAATTCAGTGACTGTATGTCAGTATGTCTTTGTAGGTTTTAACCACCCTATGTTTATAGATTTGTTTTTTACTCCATGTATACCATTTTTGGGATTTTTACACACACACACACACACACACACACACACACAATGCAATACAATACAATACGCCTTCAAATTTATTATATATTTTTCTATATTTTTACATTTAGATGTTGGACAAATGTATCTATTCCATTTATTTATAAATATTTTTCTTTTCTAATTTTAGTTGTATCAAAGTCATAATATTTAGGAATTACATTAAATAAATAAGCCGGTACCAGTGACTCGCCGCGCGACTACCCGTGTAGAAATTTCCCCATCTTTCCCTATTTGAAGTTGGGTTCCGATGGGGTCCCTATCAGAATATCTAGTCTAGAAAAAACTGGTTGGGGTCTCTATCAGAATATCTAGTCTAGACAAAACTGGTTGTGGTATAGGTATGGAGAATCTATCTGTATCCTGTTCTTTTTTTAAAGAAAAAATTCCATCTTTATGACAAATTGTAAATGTTCAAAAAAATTGCATAGTCATCAGGTAATAGAAGAGGTCTAGATGGGGCCCTACTACCAATCGTCGGGCGATAAAAGGGCACTCTCGTTAGGGCCTGCTCAGAAGTTCTAGCTAGAACCTGGCTAAAACAGCGTTACATAACTAGTCAGGTCCGCTCCATTTTCCCGACCAGCGCCTGATTAGAAATAGGGAAATATATCCCGTGCCCTACTAAACCCCGATCGGAAGTGACATCGCAAGAAATCTGCGGTTAGTCGGAGTTTTTGGGTTTAATAATTTGAAAGGCGTCATAAATAGTAGTAACAGGATTGAGAAAAGACCGAAAATTTTCGGCGAAAACGTCCAACATTTGAAAGATGAATGAAATTAGAAAGTGATCGAAATTTAAAAACGATCGAAAATGGCCAAAATTGAGAAACAATGGCTTATAAATTACCTAAGATTTGAGGAAGCTTGAAATAATTGTTGCATTTAAAAGAAGCTTGAAACAATTGTTTTACTTTAAGGAAGTTCAGAACAATGTTGCATTTTAGGAACGCTTGGACTAATTATTTCACTATGTATAAGGAAATTCAGAACAATTTTTGCATTTAAATGAAGTTTGAAATAGTTGTTACATTCTGACTAAATTTTGGGTAACTTATATTTTAAGGAAGTTTGGAACATTTTGTACATGTTACAGAAGTTTGGAATAATTTTTTCACATTAAGAATGTTCAGAACAATTATTGTATTTTAAGGAAGTTCGGAATAATTGTTTCATTTAAAGGAAACTGGAAACAGTTATTGTTGAATTTGAAGAAAAGTTTGTATCAGTTGTTTTTTTAAAGAAAGTTTAGAGCAATTGTAGAATTTTAATGAAATCTGGAGCAGTTAATAATAAAGTTTAGAACAATTTCTCCACTCTAAGAAAATTCGGAACAATGATTCCATTTCAAGGTAGCTTTAAACAATTGTTGCATTTTTACCAAATTTAGAACAATTGTTATATTTTAAGGAAGCTTGAAATAATTGTCGCATTTTAAAGAAACTTGGAACAATTGTTTCACTTTAAGGGAGTTTAGAACTATAGTTGTATTTTAAGTAAACTCGAACTAGTTATTGCATTTTAAGGAAGCTGAGAAAGATATTTTAACCTTAAGGAAGTGCATAAAAATTGTTAGCATTTAAAGGAAATAGGGACAATTTTTGTATTTTAAGGAAGCATGGCACGGTTGCTTCGCGTTAAGGAAGTTTAGAAAAATTGTTTTATTTTAAGGAATCTAGAAACAGTTGGTGCATTTTAAGAAATCTAGAATCATTTGTTCTATTTAAGGGAAGCTTGGGAAAGTCTTTTAAGGCAGCTCGAAACAGTTGTTGCATTTGAGGGAAGCTCGAAAAATTTGGCTTGTTTGAAGAATTTTGGAAAAATTGTTGCAGTTGAAGGAAGTTTGTTTTAATTATTACATTTTGAGGAGGTCTAGAATGAGGTAATAAGGTTCGGAACACTTGTTTCACTTGAAGTTGTTGCATTTTATTGATGCTGAAGACATTGAGGTGGTTGCATATTTAAACATTTTTTTTTTAGTTAAATTGAAAGAGCACTAAAAATTAATTGTAATTCTTTTAAGGCCGTTTAAGAAAATAAGTAAAGATATTTCCTAATGTTTAAAATTCAAAAGTATCCTTTTTAAATTTTTTGCGGTAGGATGAGACATTGCTGATTGAACCAGCGCTGGAAGTAAATTTCAGTTTAAGTAGCCCGCTTGATGGGGGATTATTATAGTTGTTGGTAATTATGGCGTGTTAATAAAAAATATAACTTATTTTCGCGTTTATTTTTTCACGCGTTTAAAAAATATTTTTAAAAAAGTGAATGATTGTAATTTTTTTCAGTCAACTGTCAACTAGTTAATTCGTTAGTCTATAAAGCCATTGCATACCATTATTTAGATTACTTTAGCGGTTTTGATGATGTGACATTTCAAGTTCACAATCTTGTTTGAAGATGGTTGTCGATACTTTTTTTAAACACTTATTTTTACAGAAATTAAGTATTTAAATTTTGTTTAAATATACCGAAATATTTTGAATACTATACAGTATTCAAATAATATTTTCTCTTCAATTCACGCAAAACCCCCAATATTGCATTTTAAAGAAGCTTGAAACATTTCTTCCACTTTAAGAAAATTTGGCACCATTTCGAAGGAAGATCGGAGCAGTTGTTTCACTTTATCGAGATTTGAAACAATTGTTGCATTTTAAGGAAGCATGAAACAGTTTTTGCATTTTAAGAAAGATTGGAACAATTTTTTACATGAAGGAAATTAGAACAATGTATGTTGAGGAAGCTTGAAGCAGTTTCATTTTGATTACATTTGGGGCAGTTTGGAAGAATTGTTGCGTTTGAATGAAAATGTTCAAAATTGTTTCGCATTAAGGAAATTCAGAACAATTGTTCTATTTTCAGAAATCTCAAAACAGTTGTTGCATTTTCTCTAAATTTTGAACAGTTGTTTCACTTTATTGGACCTTGGGACAATTTTTTACTTTAAGCAAGTAGGGACCATTATTGCATTTAAAGGAAGTCTGAAACAATAAAATTGTTGCATTTTGGGAAACTTGGAACAGTTGTTGCATTTTGACTAAATTTGGAACAGTCATTTCACTTTAAGGAAGTTAGAAACAATTGTAATGGTTTGAGGAAAGTTCGGATCATCCTTTTGCCGTAAGCATTACGCATTTGCGACAAACTCCATCTAATTCTGCAGCTAAATAATTCTGTTTGTGTAAAAAAGATATTCACGTGGTTTCGAAATAAAATAACCAAAAGGATGATGCTTTTCATGCAAGACCATTTGTTCTCTGAGTGCCATTTTTTTTTGCTGCAAAGAAGTTTGAAACGATTCTTGCGCTTTTGTTTTTGGCTAGCACAGGTTTAATTCTAAAGAAAAGTGCAAGAACTCTTTCTCATCTAGTCTTTCTTGTGTATGTTTTTCCAATTTATTGGATTTTTAAGGAAGGTCGGATGGACTTACGTCAGTGGCTCGCGCCCGTTTTCAATCGCGCAAGGCAAATAATTCTGCATACCGTGCTCAGCAGAGCATCGTTGACAAGGTATCTTTTTGTTTCAGTGGCAACGCCACTGGGTTTTTGTGGGAGCTCTATTTGTTTAAAGGTCCGTCGCTTCGCGTCCGCACTGGCCACAAACAGTGAGCAGAAATCGAACCTCCTCCGCAGAAAGATTTGCGGCGAGTCTTTATTACCATTATCGGTGCTGCCGCGTACAACACAGACAGGATGTCGATTATCGACGGTTTTTGCCACGATTCGCTTCCTTTTTTTAAAAAACTTTTTTCCCCTGACATCCGAGCGCATAATTAGCTTTCGTTATTCTAGCGCGCAACGCCGTGGCTTCCGCCCGCTGACAACCATTCGACTCTCTTCAATATCATCACCCTTTTCCCCTTCCCCGATCGTATCCTTACTTTCTGTTTGGTGCAGCCTGGTTGCTCAAGTCATCTTCGTCAGGAGCAAAGAGTTATCCTATCATTAGTCACGTTCCGCAATCAAGAATTGGATCTATTCTCGGGGTTCCTGCAGGTCAGGGAGTTTCAGATTGATCAGGGAAAGCCAGGGAATGTCAGGGAGTTTTCGATAATTTTGATGTAATTTTCAACCACCTTCCCCTATGTAGGATTTTATGAACGGAGACGAAAAAAACATTTGACTGTCTTACAGAATTTTTTCCTTAAATGATGAAAACCGATTTGATGTGAAGGTATCGGAAACAAACAAAAAATCTCTTTGACAACGTATTTGGAGAATGCATCGTCAAAGGGTGTAATTTCAGACATATGGGCTAAATTCGGAAATTCCAAAATTGATAGTTTAAACTGGTCAAGATGGCTAAGTGGGTGGTTTTAAGCAGAGTCTAGAGACAGTTAAGCCTTGAACTGCTTCCAAATCCTTGGAACAGTTTTGAGTAATTTATCCTATCAATTTAGGGAATTTAAGGGTGTCCGAATTTATCCCACATGTCCGAAATTATACCGTTTGACAGTATATTCTGAAGATTTATGAAATTTTGACAGCATGCAAAAATAATGGAAAATCAAAAATTATATTTTGTATTCAACTGCATAACAGATAGGATCGCATAAACTCCCATCTAACACAACGCTGTTGAAGATTGGTGACTTTCTCGGCATAAAACACAAACCAGCTATGACTCGGTTTAAACTAATCACCCCCTCCCCCGCTCCAACTCCTCATGAAACGAATTTTCGTGAGGGAGTGAAGCTAGGGATATAGTTTAGAAGTTAGAAAAAGGTAAGGCTGATGTTTACACAGTATGTGTAACGTTTAAATCGTAAAAATAAAATTGGGAATGAGCAAATTCAGTTTTTAAAAACCGGCAGAAATTGCAATATAATTTTTAATAGCAACATTTTTTTTAAAGAATGCGAGTTTTTTAAACGAGTCAATAACACCAAGTTTTTTTTATAGGAATGCATGTTATTAATTGTAATAGTATACATTCATTGAAATGATATACAATTTGAGGGACAAATTCGAGTGCGAAGCACGAGATACGTGATGAGAATGTGTTCATTAAAGCCAAAGGAGTTTTAACAAAAGAGAATGTACTCATCACCAAATTACTGTTGTCGATTGTTTGATATTTAGTTTAAAATAATATGTGGATGCGTGATGAGAATGTGTTCGTTTAAGTCGAAGAAGCTTAAAAAAAAGAGAATTCACTATCACCAAATTACTGTTGTCTATGGTTTGACCTCATGTTTAAAAATCTGTTGGAATGTAGAACGACCGAGCACGGAGCGCAAGGGAGAATGATTGCCGAGCGCAAAGCGCTAGCACCATCAGTCGTGCGCCCTAGGCGCGCTCAAACATACGAGCGAAGTGAGCCGCGCGCGCAGCGCTCGGCGAAGATGTGCCCGCAAAGGGGGCGGAGTTTTTAGTTTAAAAATCAACTTTCTTGTGCAAAATTTGTGTTTTTTTGTTTGGCTTTAAAGTTCAAGAAGTTTGTTGGAAATTAACTTTTTTGCAACTTTTTTTAATATTCAGGGAAAATGAAAAAATGGGCTAGGAGAAGTAAAAAAAATCGAAATGAATTCTGCCTCTAATTTAAGATTCCCATTGTTGACATTTACCGACAATTCAAGCAATTGAGGGTTCGTGTCCGTGATAAATTTCGAAATTTCTGAAAGTTTCGAACGAGATGAGTAAAGATCGAAGAGAGGAAGATCAGCGTGGGATATTAGAGAAGACTTGAGTGATGTGTATGGGTTATATATAGTTGTTGGTGAAGAGCAGCGAAGCGTTGCCAGAGTCATTACGTGGAGGCTACGTGTCCGTGGTAAAAGGGTCCACGGTAGCAGGCATTAAAAAAGGAATCTGAAAACATGAAGAGAGAAGGAGGGAAGTAGAGTAAAGCAGAGGAAAGGAGATGAGTATACGAAGACTTGAAGCCACAGAGAGGGACGGGGAGGCAAAAAATAGACTAAAAAAGGAAGGTATAGGGGAAAATAAAAATTAAAAAGAAGGTTGGCTACCGCGAGACATCCAAGGAATAAGAGCAAGAAGAAAGTAAGGACGATGATGATGAGGAGGAGTAGCTAGTGAACTCAACTCATCTGATTCCAGGAATCGCTCGACTTTCGCGGCATCTCATTTGGCTCCTGGAACGCGCGCTTTAACCCTTCAGGAGATAGATGGATCCATCACATGGAGGTTTTAATTTGCGGGAATTATTCTTATTATTCATTTATTAATTTAAAACTTTATTCTGGAGGATTTTTTAAAGTTGAATTTAGCCAGAATTAAACGCGTTTGAAGTTTGGGTTTCGACTACTTTTAACTTTCGGTCATTTTCAATTTGGTAAGATGGAAATTTCGGTCACTTTCAAATTTCTGTATCTTTTACAGTTGTGTCATACTAAAATTTCGATCCTTTCCTTTAATTTTTGGTCAGTTTTTTAATTTCAGTCGTTTCAGTTGCTAGTCGATTTTGGTCAATTTCACAATTCTCTCCTTTTTTGAATTATTTTCGCTAAAGTTTTTGGAAGTTCTCAAATTAATTCGCTTTCTAATTTCAATCATTTTTAAATTTCGGTCAGTTTCCAAGTTTGGGTGACTTTCTGTTCTCGGTCTTTTTTTAATTGCTTTCGCATTAAAGTTTCGGTCGCTTTCAAGATTCAGTAATTCTCAAATTATTGTCGCTTAAATTATCGGACGTTTCCAAGTTAATTCGATTTCTAATTTCAACCACTTTTAAATAAATTTCTGTCAGTTTATAGATTTGATCATCTTTTAATTTCGGCTGCATTAAAGTTTCGGTCGCTTTTTGAAGAGACACAATAACTTTTTAGATATTGTCGCTAAAAATTTCGAACTTTCCATAATTTAAGTCTCTTCCTAATTTCAATTGCTTTTAAATATCTGTTAGTTCCTATTCTCAATTTATTTTTTTTTCTTTGGCATTAAAGTTTCGTACGCTTTGAAGATTCAATAATTTCCAAATTATGCTCGCTAAATTTTCGAAGTTGATTCGCTCTCGAATTTCGACCACTTTTAAATTTTGGTCATTTTATAGATTTTATCATATTTTAATTTCAGGGCCGTTAAAGTTGCGGTCGCTTTTTGAAGCGACACAGTAATTTTAAAATTATTTTCGCTAAAAGTTTCGGTCAGTTCCTAATTGCAGGCGTATTTTAATTCGTTAACACTAAAGTTTTGGTCACTTTTAAGATTCTCTGAGTTTCACATTGTTGTCGCTAAAATTTTCGGTCGTTTCCAAATTTTTTCACGTTATTCCAATGGCTTTAAAGTTTCAGTCACTTTCAAGTCTTTTTTGATAAAAAATTTTGTTGGTTTTCAAATTAAGTTGCTTTTTAATATCGATCGCTTTTACATTTCGGTTAGTTTATAAATCTGATTGTATTCTCATTTCCTTCTCATTATTTCGGTCGCTTTCTAAAGAGATTCAATCATATTTTTATTTTAGTCACTAAAAATATTGGTCGTTTTTAAATGCAGTTCTGTCTCTAATTTCAGGCGTCTTCTAATTTCATTAATATTTAAGTTTCAGTCACTTTTGAGATTCTGTCATTTTCAAATTGTTGTCGCAAAAAATTTTGGTCGTTTTCAAATTTTGTCGCGTTATTCCAATGGCTTTAAAGTTTGTTGCTGAAAATTAAAAGCGTCTTTAAAATTTCATGTTTTTATTTGGGTAACTGTTTCTTATTTCGGTTGTTTTTATTTTAATTGATATTCAAACTTAGGTCGCTTTCATGATGCAGCATTTGAAAAATGATTGTCCCTAACTTCTTCGGTCGTTTCCAAATTAAGTTGCTTCCAAATTTTGATTACTTTTAAATTTCGGTTTGTTTATAAATTCTATCTTCTTCCAATTTCGTTGGCATTCAAGTTTCTCCCACACTGACAAAAATAGTATCATTGATTTAAACATACGGTTGTAGGTTAGTTAGTATCTCGCTCGCGCCTGCGCATCTGTCTTCATAAGCAACAAGAATCGGATGGTCAAAACAAACATCGTGTATGGCTGTATCTATACCAGCAACAAAATATAATGAATCTAGTCATAAATATTGTTGTACCTCCAATTTTCTATCAGTGCAGTTTCAAATTTCGGTATTTTCTAAATTGTATTTGCTTTATAGTTTTAATCATTTTTAAATTTCGGTCAGCTTCTAATCTTAGCCGTCTCTTCATCCAGTTGGAAATAAAGTTTCGGTCGCTTGAAAATTAATTCGCTTCATAATTTCGATCACTTTTAACTTTCAGCCATGTACTAATTTCGGGATATGCTAATTTCTTTGGCATTAAAAATCTGTCTGCTTTCTGAAAAGACAGTCATTTGTTAGTCTACTAACTTTTTGGCATTCAATTTTATTACGCTTTTTAATTTCGACCGATTTTTTTATTTTGATCAATTTATAAATTCAATCGTCTTCTAATGTCGTTGATAGTCATGTTTCGGTTGCTTTCAAGAGTCAGTAATTTGCTAATTGTGGTCGCTAAAATGTTGGGAGTTTCCGATAGTTTCCTTCAGTTTCCTTTAGTCAGGTAATTTTGCTTTATTTTAAATTTCGGTGAGTTTGTAATTTCAGTTGTCTTCTAATTTCGTTGGTATTAAAATGTAGCTTGGTTTCGGAAGATTTTCAGTAATTTTTTAATTATTGTCGATGAAAATGTCGGCCATTTCCGAATTTAAGTCCCTTTCTAATTTCGATCACTTTCAAAATTCTGACAGTTCCTAATTTCGGACATTTTTTAATTTCGTTGTCATTACAGTTTCGGACGTTCTACAGATTCAGGCATTTAAAAATTTTTGTCCCTAAAACTTTCGGATGTCGAATCCTAATTCTAATCACTTTGAAATTGCAATCAGTTCCTAATTTCAGACCTGCTCTAATTTCCTTGTCATTAAAGTATTAGTCAGTTTGAAATAATTGTCGCTAAAAGTTTAATGGGATGTCAAATTTAGGTCTTTTCTTAATTTCGATCAATTTTGAATTTTTTTTTATAATTTGATTTTTCTAATTTAAAACTTCCCTGCTATAAATTCAAAACGGAAGCACTTTGCAAAACTCTTTTTTCGATTTTATATTATACATGTATTATAACTTTCTATTGCTGGAACGGGTAACTGGACAACAGAACGCTACCCCGACTTTTCTCTCCATTCGCGATCTCCAGAGAGCAATATCGTTTACGAGTCGGAAAAATTCCGCGACAAAAGTTAAACAAAGCCGGGACAATTTTCTGGAAAGTGGAAAGAGGAGTAAAAAGGGACGTAAAGCCGATGGAAAAAATGCCACATTCGCTCGTAATAATGGGGACTATTTTCACTCTTTCTCTTTTCGTGTATTTGAACAAGGCTCATAATTAATACGCGTTCGTCTCTGCATTTAACCAAAAGGGATGATAGCTGAGAGGGGACAAACATTTTTAACACACGAGTATTTACTCGCTAGCCTGATGAGAGCTAAACTCTCCTCATTCTTTTCCTTTCTCGCCTGTGTATTTCCGGAAAAAAGTAGTCTGTCTTGCTTGCCTGAAACGGAAGGAACGTGAGAAAAAGTTTAAAGAATATGATACCCTTTCTGAAATAAATAGAATCTTGTAGAGAATTTCATCTCTTTTTTTAAGATGTATCTTTTGAAATTTTGGCCACTTTCATCTTTCAGTCGATTCTATTTCGGTCTTTTCGAAATTCCAGTCTTTTATGCACCCGTCGGAAATTGTTGGTACGATTAGCGCTCTTTCAATTAAACTTTATGCATGGACGTGACTTCATTTTTCACTAACATGGACATTAAGATAAGTAAGAAATTAATAAAAATTATCAACTTTTATTTTTTACAGCAATACGTCCATACTAATGTGTCACTTTTTTCTGGACCAAAATAGGAGAAGCATGATGCGGTCTGTGAGACCGCGCGGCCATAATTAATTATTAAAAATCACTGCTGACTTTAAAACGTAATTACTCCTTTAAAAAAGAACCGAGGAACTGTTTAAAAAACTGTTGGAAAGCTTATAAGATTCCAATAAAACTTGACAAATCTTCTCGGGTTCCCATGATATCACAAAAAATTTTCAAGCGTGTCTGCGACGAGTTTCAGTCGGCGATCAACGCTGAAACTCGACTAATTAAAAACTAACAAGTTCAGTAATTGGCTAATTTAGGTTACTTTAGAAACTTTGTCGCTTTAAAATTTCGGCTTCTTTTAAACAAGGTGCAGCGGAAATGGATGTCCCTGGATGAATCTGAAGTACCTAGGACTAATCGGATCACTTCTGATTATTCGGATTGGTTCTGATCATCCGGATTCCAAGTGAATTACGCTGGATTACAAGTTGACTATTTAAGATTACAATTTGATTACCTAGGATAACATTGAATTTTTAGTAATTGCAACTGAATGACCTGAAATTAAATTTTTTTATTATTATTATAATTACCCGCACTAAAAGAGTATTACGAGTGGATCATTCCGAATTACAATAATATTACTCGGGATTATAGGTATAATTCCCAGGATCACAATTGGGCTGCCTGTGATTATAAAATGAAATTCCAGCACAACAACTGGATCACTTATCCTTATACTGGATAACTGAGATTTATTCGGATTACAAGTGGATTGCGTGAGATTACAGTAACGGTGATTAAAATTGGATAGCTCCTGGGTACAAGTGGATTAATTAGATTATCTACATTTCGAGTGGATTACCAAGAATTGCAAGTGGATTTCTCCGGATCACCGTGTGTATTCTTTCAGTTTCAGTAACTTTCTTTTTAAAAAAAATTGATTCCGAAGCATCTCTAATTACGTCGAAGCTTGAAACTTGACTTTAGTGCTAAAAAGAGACGTTTCTTAACGCGATAACTGACAGTTCGTCATGTTGATGGCCACACACAATATTGAGCCTTCCTGACAGGACTGAAATTCAAGGTCATAAGTCCTGCGTTTTACGTTCTTCAGTGAGTCGGCTTTAAATCATCCTCAAGCAGTCTCGCATTTTCCAAATGGCCAGGTGATAAAAGTTCCTTCTTTAACGCGCTCACGCAACCATGACGACCAGCAACTTCTCTCTCAAGATTCTACATTTTCTGCTCCCTTTGCACTCGCGATCGTATTTTTTATTTTATTTTTTTTTATATTTATTTTTTTAAGGGCTACCACGAGGACTGTCACCGGGTTCGTTCATGCATAGAGCAGGATATTATCTTCCAGCTTCGAATAGTATCCCAACCACAATGAGTGATTGGTTTCCTTTTCATTTTTTCATTTTTGAACCACTCTCATTGGAAAGTATTCCATTTTCTCGGGCGAATCCTAATGCCTGGACGCGAGTTCGTCTTCTTGGTCCATTCTTGGGATACCGGTTGAGGGTATTATTATCGTGCGGGCTCTCCGAACCGAGTACCGTTTGTCCTGATCGTCATTCAAAGTAATGAGAGGACTCAATACCGGCCTTCACTTCCGGACAATAATTTCAGAGCTCTAAATCACTTTTAGAATTTTGCTGCTAGATTCATAAAAAAAAAGTAGAGAGAAGGAAACCTTAAGACTTGAATATCCCACCATATAACCTCAAAATAGTAGGGACTACAATTGAACTATTGTCAAAAACAGTTACGCCGAAAATTCTCACCAAGTACGTGTCAGTTTTCAGGGGCACTGTGATGAGTCTATGACTGATCCTCAAATTAAAGATTGGTTTATGCGATTTAGAAATGGTACTTATTCAGGAATTTCTGGTGAAACGCGACCTTACTCAACTTCGGTAGTCCTTATACAGTCCTGACCTGTCTCTCTATGATTTCCGGCTATTTCCCAAATTGAAGTATCCTCTAAAAGTAAAACCGTTTCAAGCAGTGGAGGAAATAAAACAATGCGATGGAGCAGCTTTTAGATATTCCGAAAGGTGACTTTAAGGAGTGCTTCCTAAAGTATGATGATCGTTGGAAGAATGTTATGGCTTGTAAAAGGGAGTATTTCGAAGGGGATATGATCGCCATTGACCAGAATTAGCTCTTACTTTTGGTACAGGGTCGATTAGTTCCCGGATATACCTCGTATAGAAGTTTGTTAGAAAAACATCAATTTTCATAGGTTCTGATTTCAAGAGCGAGATAGATGAAATGATGAACTTGTATAAAATGAATTTATCGATTTTGGATTAATCGAAGACTTGAAGCTGATCAGACGAGATGTTTTCAAAGCTGGTGTTTGGCCACTTACCTGATTCAGGGTCGCAAGGGATATCCTTCTTTAAGGACATTATCTGAATGCTCGTTGGTAGCTGGGGATGGCAAAAAGAGTCCGCCCCCAGCAGTATGTGAAAAATGATGCAGAGCCCCCAACCCCTAACCCCTCAAAGTCCCGCAGGAAGTCTTCGTCTGCTTCGCAGTTCCTCCTCTTCCTAAGAGTCGACCGTTATGTGTCACGGACGAGCTTACATTATTCGAAACGATTAAGCGCTTGACAAGTTTATAAAAAATAATCCTACATGTCCCAGATATTTTTTTTATATTCTCCCAGGAGATTCTCGGTTTTGGGAACAAATCCCTGTGGATGGAAAATGAAGTTAGGGTAATGACACTTTGATAAAGGATGTTGATTTATTGTCGAGGAATGGGTATTTAAGATCGACTCGTTTTTGCTATTTGTGTGCTCTTGGAGTTTTTAACTTTGAAAACGGAAATTTATTTAGTGACCGAATTTGAATGCATCCGAAAAGGAAGCTTTGGATTTAAAAGAAGCTTTGGAACTAGAAATTCCTAGTTTCGTACATTTCGAAATGAATATTTTGTTTGCTTTCAATTTTAGGCAATTTTCAAATTATTGTTACTAATAATTTCAGGTGTTTTTTTATTTTCTGTCGTTTTCTAATTTATGTCGCTTAAGAATTTGCGTTTATTTCTAATTTCGGTTGTTCTTTAATTCATAATTCCTCAATTCTGTTGTCTTTTCTTTAATTTCGGTCCTTCCTGATGTCTGTCTTTTCAAAATCTCATTTAATTTATTGTTGTCTTCAAATTTTGATCGTTTTCTTATTTTTGTCGCTTTTAACATCAATAATAATTAATATATTTTTCTTATCTTTTAATTTCAGTGTCTTTATAGTTTCGATCGTTGTCAGATTGCGGCTATCATAAATTTTGGTCATTTTTTAATTTATGTCGCTTTTTGATTTTCGTATTTTCTAAATTCCATCCAGTTAAAGTTTTTATAGTCTTTTAATTTCGGCATTACAATAATTTATTATTTCTACATTTCTGTCGCTATTCAAAATATTTAAATTTTAAATTTCGGTCGTTTCCCAAACTCTGTCAATTTTAAATTGCGGATGTTAAATATTTAGTTAGGAAACTTTACGGAACTTTAAGTGTAATTGGGATATATGGACCAAAAAGTGAATGCGTCACACTATTATAATAATTCGTGTCTTGTGAAATGTTAAAGAATAAATGACAGTTCTGTGAACTTTAATAACGCAGCTTAAATTTTCCACATGTACAGTAAAGATTTTCAAAAGTAATCATTAATGCACGTGGTGTAATTATGGAAAACTATTATGTAACACATTCCGGAAAAATTGGATAAAGCTTCATGCCTGTTAAGTAATGTTTGCAAATGTAAAGTCAAGAAAACTTTAAATTATGCAATGACAATAATTCTCTCAAAATCGGTTACAGAATGATAAATTTCAGTTATTCCTTTTAGATAAAAAATTTATTATTTACTTAAAGGTTTGGTAAAGTTTTAAATGAATTCTAGAGAAAAATTAATTTTGTTTATGTTATACCTCGAAGATATTCACCAATTTTCTAATTCGGAAAAAGTCGTTGAATTTTTTAATTATTTACAGTCCTCATTATCATTTAGTATTTATTAATAAATATTAGTGTGTAAAATTGCAAAATAAAATGAGATTTTATTAAAGTAGGAAATTATAAATTTAGCTCTTTCTTCCGTTAAGTGTAAAATTCCGGTTGAGTTATGATATTTTTGTTAGTGAGCATAGGTAAAAAATTAAATTTCTGACAATTTCTCAACAATTATAAATTTTTTATGTAAGAGAATAAAATATATTTCTGTAAAATCTTACAGAAAATGTTGTATCGGTGAAGTCAAATGAATCTAGCCACTTCTTCAAATTAGAAATTAAATCGTAAAATCAAAATTATAATTGAATAATACGGTACCATTTAATTGAATTGAAAAATAAATTAATTTAATTAAAAACATTTTTTATATTTTGCAAATTGGTACTTATTCAGTTTGGAAGAATTAGAGTTTAGAACTTGAGTTATTATCTTCAAAATCATTCAAATTTAAGAATTTTCATTTATACATCTTTAAAATTGAAAAGTTTTTAGTTTTTCAAATTAAATGTTGAAAATTATGCAAGTTTCGCCATTAAAACAGTTTCAATTATGATGATACACAATACAAATTTCTTTAATTTGAAAGATGTAGCGTTGAAAACTTAAGTTCAGATCTTTAAAATTATCCAACATTTTTATTTATACATTTTTAATGTTGTAGAGTGTTTAAAATTGAATTATGTATAAAAATATTCGGAACTACATTATAAATTGCACATATTAAAAATTAAAGTATCTTCAACTGCAAATATTGAATAAAGACTTATTTCAAGAAGAGATATTCAAAATTTTCTCAAGTTATGTGTGTTATTCATATTTTCATATACATAAGTTTCATACAATATAATTATTAAATCCTGTAAAGCGTATTAGCTTGCATATTCGATTTATTTCTTAAAATTTTAACCTAATTTAATTTCAGAGATATAACAATAAACTTAATTTTCATGTTCTAAATACTAAATTTTAATGGCTTGTATATTTAAAATCAAAAAGATTGTTAAAAACTAGAAGATGCAAACAGTTAAAAAAATATAAAAATTAATTAGTTTAGGGTTTCAAGGTTAGAAAATTTTAAATAATAAATTATCCATTATTTTTATTTACTTCTCATAAATTTAAAAACTCGCTCATCAATTAAATGTTACAATAAAAAATGTATGCAAAAAGTGATTTTTTTTTTAGGTCTTACGGTCTTCAATTAAACGGAAAAGTATATAATGAATGGAATTCATGAAAAAGTTAGTTTATTAAATTTTCTGACGTTTCGGAATCACTGTGTGTCTTTTTCAAAGAAATCTAAAATAAATTTATATAAATAACAACAGTTTTATTGCATTATAATGAAACAAATTTTAAGTAAAAGAGATAAAAATACCTGTGAAGTGAAAAACAAAATTCTTCAAAATTGGAGAAAAACATGTCAGTGTTTTCTGAGTCAATAATGTGAAGAAAAAACCTCTAAATTTTAAGAGGCTTTTTTAAAAATATGATTACATCCTTATAAAAAATATAAACAACTTTTTAATAGTTATGTACAGACGACGAATATATATGACTAAGTAGAAATAGAAATATACATTAAGGCGGTAAAATCATTAGTGCAAATTAAAGGCGCAATTTAAAGGAACCGCAAATGAGGAAAGCGCGCCAAAGCAACTGGATTTGAATTTAAAATTATTTTATGATACTTTGATATATTTTATTAACATTCATAATTTCTGTCTGTAAATTAATAGAAATATTACGATATTTATTTATAAATATGAATTCCAATATTCGTCTTTTGTATGTATTTTTTTCTTTGGCTAGAATTTTAATATTGTTCAAATCGAAATTAAAAGAATGGTCAAAATTCCAGCAATGTTGTGATATTTCACCAATATAAACTTTTTCACAGCAATTTCATTTAATGAGATATACAATACAGATAAATTATCAGCAGTATCAATATCTTTTTGATTAGGTAAAATTTTTTAAAGAGTGTTATTATTTCTAAAATAAACATTTATGTTAAATTTCTTTAGTGAATTTCTCAAAGACAGTCCTTGAACATACGGTAGCGTAACTTTTAAATCTGATTTATTATACGTGTCAATCCAGTTATTTTTCCTGCTCGAACCATTGTAGATTTCGTGAATTCTTTCTTTAATAATACTTTTTATCAAAGGAAGCTTATAACTATTTTGAATCGATGTGATTTTAATTTGATCCAAATTTTCTTTTCTAAATTTTCTGTCACTTAATTTTACGCATCTATCTATTAAACCTTTTATCAGGTCAACCTTTTGACAATACAAAGGATGGGAATCAAAATTGAGATATCTGCCAAACCATGAATCTTTTTAAAACCAGTTAGTAAACAACTCACCTTTTGGTGTTTATCATTTTTAAATCAATATAATTTATTGAATTATTTTGTTCTAGTTCACATGTAAACTGTATGGATTTTTCAATGCAATTAAAAGTATGAATGAAATCATCCATTTTTTCTGTAGGAACAATAGCTAAAATGACTTCCACGTATCTTTGATATAAAATTTGTATGAAAGATAATTTTTTTAAAGTTCTTTTTTCTACATCTTCTAAAACCAAATTTGAAATTATAGGCGACAGCGGTGAGCCCATAGGACAACCATTTAGTTGTTTATAATATTTGCCATTAAAAGAGAAAACCATGTTATTAAAAACAATTCTAGTAGCGACTAGAAATTCATTCTTTGTTATTTTAGTTAAATTGTGGTTTTGTATTAATTTCTTGAACGCAATCCAATGCAAGATCTAATGGTATGTTGTCAAACATTGAAACAACATCCAATGAAATCATTGAACGCCTTGGAGGAACTGTAATCTTTTTCAAATTATCTTTTAAATGTCAGCTATTTTTAACGAAAGATTCTGTGTTTCCTGAAATCGGTTTTAAAACATAAGAAATGTATTTGGAAAGGTTGTATGTAGGAGAACCAATTATGGAAACAATTAACCTCTATTTTAAATTTGGCTTATGTACTTTTGGTAGAGCATACGCTTTAGCTACAGTACTATTTTGAATTTTTTAATTTATATGCAGTTTGTTCATTAATCAAAAAAATCACTTGTTGCATATTTACATTTTTTACATTTACGGTCAACTGCTCATCAATTTTTATCTAACGTTTCATATATTTTACAATTTATGTCGATTAAAATGTCAACTACTAAGTACAGCATTAATTAAAGTGCAGTTCGGTAGACATTAGTATTAATTTGTCACACTTTCATGTTTGTGAATGAGGTATTACCGAATTTCATTTTTCCGAACTAGAAATGAAACTTTTATCAAAGTGTCCATATGTCCCGAGTTTACCCACCTCGAACAATTTTTCATCTTGTAGCCCTTGAAATGAAAACTAAAAAATCCATTTAAAAGAGCATAAATCGTTTAAAGGCCCTGGAATATAATTTAAATGAAACTTAATTATTAAATTTCTGTATAAAAGAACAAAAAAATTGATCCTAGAAATATTTTAAATTCCTAGAAATCCGTCGACATTTAATAAGAAATCTTATTTAAATCCCCAGAAATCTTTAAAATTCGTAGAAATTCTTGGAGATTGAATAAAATCCTTAAATCTTGTGAAATTCTTTGAATTACTTTAAAATTCTTTGAAATCTTTGGAATCGCTGGTAATCCTATGAAATCCCTTCAAACTTCCAGATATGTTTTGAAATCTTTAAAATTTCTTAACATTTTTGGGAAATCTAAGGAAGAAAAATCCTTTAATCTTCTGAAATTCCTTTAAAACCTTTAAAACCTCTAGGAATACCTGCAAATCTAATTTATTTTTCAAAGTTCATTAGACTTGTTTTGAAAGGGGCCCGGTCGATACCACACATATCGATACTACACATTATATGAACTCTACACATTAAAGTCTACACATTTAAGGTTCGACGATTAACTCTACAACTTTTTATAAAAAAATTTGGTCAAACTG
>JAAAKG020042226.1:0-18907 GCA_010014905.2 Druon quercuslanigerum
CTTTGAAAAGAGGCTCAATTACAATTGAGATCCTTTCGAACCCAAAGTGTGGGTCATTTAGAGCTCATTTATCGTTTCGGGTTCTTTTTCAGCAAGTGGGGTTCATTTTTGTTGCAGCTTCTTTGGAACCAAAAATGAGTTCCAATGGAAGACTCAGTTTTTTGTGTGATGGGAATTAGTGACGATTTTTGGAAGTATTCTCTACTCACTACTGAGTACCCTACGAAATAAATTTTTCTTGGCAATCCCTTTTCCTTTATCTTTATTATGCCACGCTTTCTTTGCTGGGCTTGGTTCAGTTCAGTAGTAAATGTCAACGATCATAAATTTTATCCACTGTGTCGCGTCGTTGACGCATTTATGGAAACGCTCCCAGTCCCACGACCTAGGCATCTAAATTCTAATCCTAGATGGCTGTATAGGGGAAGTTGATATCTAGTTATATATAGAATCAGTTTGAATTTTGAAATAGCTTTCATTAATAGCCAGATGTGACACCCACACATGTTTAATTAGTTGCGTGGGCAGAAAATTAATGAAGTTGTTTATCAAACTCATATGCTATTCGCGCATCCAATAGCGCGACTTCAAAATACTCTGACATAGGTCAGGGGAATCCTGGAAAAAAGGGTAGTGAGGGATTTTGAAAAAATCTTGCAGAATTCAGGGAAGTTCTGTAGGAGGCGCACGCAGAAAAATGGATGTTCAAACCTAACGTCTAGATGTTCAGGGTTAACGTATTTTATGTTTAACTATAGGACAATAATCTAGATGTTCAAAATAAATATATGTAGATCTTAAAATGTGAGATGTTACTCTCTAACATTCAAAATGTTCAACTGAAATATCCGAGATATTACATGTCAAATAATCATCAAATAACGCCTGTAAATATTTAAAGAGTTTATTTATTTATGGTCATTTAAGGAATTAATTGATAACTTATTTGTGAATTTAAAATTAAACTTTAATGTTCGTACACGAACGAAAAAAAAAAAGATTAAGGGTATGAAATCTCGATCAGATTATATATTCAGTCAAGTTGAGGTTATGTTCAGTATTTTTAATTTCAAAATATAAATGAGGTAAGTAATCGGAAAACGAATTATCTTAATCTCAATTTAGAATTTTATCCATTTTAAGTTACTTAAACTCAAATTTTTATTTTAAATTTATAAATATATTTTGTCAAATGTTTTAAGTCAACAGAACTGAAACTTACGATCATTGTGTCCTTATTTAGACAGAAAAAAGTCGTTATCCAATTTTTTTAAGGATATCTAACCTTGATTCTTTGGAAAAGTTCAAAAATTGTAATATTGAAAATATATAGCAGTCAAATATAGTCCTGAAATTCCAATGCCTCATTTATTTTCCTTGTATTTCTATTAATTTATTTACAGTTGTTTCTCCTGACAATTATATTTTTATTAGAAAATTATATTATTTGCTTGAAAAATTGAGTTCCATTTGAAAATTCATATTTTTAGATTCAAAATTTATATATTTGGGTTAATGAATTCAACTATTTTACAGAACATTAGTCTTTTGTCCTGAAAGTTCAACAATTTGGATGAACTCTTCCTTGTTTCTTGACTGAAAAATCTTGATGTGTTGCAAATTCGTCTTTCTATTTGAAAAATGTATCTCTTTGTTTGAAAATATGAATAATTATTTGAAAATTAGTTTTTTTACAGGAAATTTTTTTTTACTCAAAATTTTACTTTGTTATTTTCAGTTGAAAATTTTAAGTTTTTTTAGTTCAAAATTCATGAATTTTGTTGAACATTCGTCTATCTGGACAGAAAATTCGTTATGTTTATTCCATTTATAAAATATTCTATTTTCAAAATTTTGCAAGATTAAAATGCTGAAATTTGAATATTGACGGCCAGGGAAAGTATAAAATTGTTCAGGGAAGAAAGAACAGTATTTAAATGAAATTTTATTTTTGAGATTAAATGATATTCAGTCTCCTCCTGGAAAGATACCACATTTTTCTCTGTGTGGGAAGATGAAACAAAGATTTGACAATGATTCATATTAAGATGACTATTTCGGGGTGTTTTTGAAAAGATTGTGATTTATCTGGAATGTAAGACTCAGTTGTAAAGACCAATTTTATCTTTAATAGGGAAGTACGCAATTAAAGAAATGAAAAGAAATTCCTAAATGAATTCCTAAATGGAAATCCTTTTAATTTGATCATTCAAACTGTGAACACATATCAGAGTAGATGAGGGGGAAAAACAAATGAAAAATTGCATTATGGGGAAACAGCTGAAAAAAGAAAAAGAAAAAAGAGTTAGGCGAAAGAAAGATCCGTACAACGCAGGAAAAGAGCACTTCGGGCGTGGGAGTGGGAATGTTCTCACACTATCCAAGCGAATGTATGTATGACGCACCTCTCCTTTCCCCTGGGCACTGATTTTCATCCTTGTGGCCACATTTACCCCACCCTTCTTCCGCTTCCATATATTCCATTTGCCACACTCTTGTATTGTCTTTTACCCTCGTTTCTCTCGCCTCTTACAAATAAAAAAATTGGAATTTCAAATTTTGATTGGAAACTGGTAAATTCTTTTAGCTTTTGAATATTTTTTCTCTCTACGAAAAATTAGAGAGGTTTCTGGGCCAAAAATAAATTCACTGTCATTTTCAAATGTTCTAGCTTTCTAATATACATTCCCTGGTTTAACGTCTTATGATTAGCAATACGAACCTACGAGAAAAGATGACGTTATTCACAATCTCTATGCTCATGCGAACTGATTTACTGCTCCATTGTTTTAGCGTCAAAAGGCTGTGCGAATAAGATTTTTTCAATGGTCTTCTGTGGAAAAAGTCTATTTTGATATAATTTATTTTAACTTTGCTTAAACCAGTAATAAGATTCTAATTTTCAAATTGGCCATTAGAGTTCAAATATTGCTCTGCATGGTAGGAATATTTGCAATATCAAAAGACTAAAGTTGAAAGATTCCAAAACTGAAATTCAAAATAGCGCAATAAAAAATTAATAAAGTTTAATGTTAAGAAGTAGTTTAATTATGCAATATTCATGTCCAAATCCCGACTTTAATTTAAATATATTTTGCAAAATTTAGTGCTGGCAAGAACTGCTTGCCGGCTTTGCGGTCGTCAGACTTTTCGATTATTATTCCCTCGTATTAAAAATGCAAAACCAGTCCTTTTGACCTTTTCATATTACATACGAAAAAGAGTATCGTTAGCTGAAAGGCGGTTACACTCGCGTAACAAAGTGTTAAAGAATCAACGGCACTTGCATCTTTAAATCGCTTTCGACTCGAGGGTTTGAGGCCCGAGTGCAAATCAAACGTGGGACAGAATAAGAGATAAAAAAGTGTTTTTTTTACAACGACTCCATGGAAAAACGTCTTCAGTGCACCATCTACAGGCATGACACACAAAAAAGACTTCCCATGCAGGTGTAATAAAAAATTGATTGTTAGGTTATTAAATTTGTTAGTGCTCATTCGAAGCTTTTTGCAACACAATTTTTTTATGACAAAAGTGCCGTCGGTCAAAGTGGATCATCCAAGTTCCGCAAAAACTCGCTCTTTTTTGTTAATGTAATAAAAGTCGCGAATGAAAAAATGCTTTGATCAAGTACAACTTTTTTAAGCCTGTAAAGTTTCAAATTTATCGTTCCAGCGGTTTTTGATTAACCGTAGTCACCAATTATGAATAAAAAAATCACGGTAGACTTTACATCTTATTTGTAAAAATATATGGATATGATTTAAAAAGAAATAGTCATAAAAAGACGAATTTTCCTATTCTTGACTGCTCTAACCCCATAAAGTCTTTAAAGGTGGAATAACTAAAATTTTGCAAACTTCCAAGTATAAAATCTTTCATATTTGAATACCTTAAAAATGGAAATAGTGCAGCATTACAAATTTTGAAAGCTTTCAAATTTTGAATGGTTCGAAAAGGAAAACCTATAGAAATTGCATTCGTTTTAGAGTCGAAGCTTGCAAATTGGCATTTCGCATGATTGAAATATAAACTACGTCCGAAGTTGAAAATGAGGAATTTGGTCATTAGAATTTGTAAGATTTTATCTCTAATGGCACCCATTTTTTATGTAGAAATTAAAAAATGTGTGGAATAAGATCCTTTGAATTTGGACTCTTCGAAAATCACAAGTCTTTTGAAACTTGAATAATTATAATTTTCAAATATAAAATCCTTAAACCTGGGTTTCTTGAAATATTTTTTGTCCCAGAAATTCCAAATATTCCAAAATATTTAAATTATAATATTACAAAAAAAAGGGAATGTTATTATGTTATTATTATTACACCATTAAGCCGTTTCCCTTTCGGGGTAGGCGTGACTCACTCGGTTGGGAGGGAAGTTGTGTGAGGAAGGGGTTATAAAATTTTTAGATTGATCTAGAATTCTCGTTTTATTTATTTAAATAACATGTACATTCCGCAACACTGCTCCAACCCAGGTGGCTGATCAATCTCTCTAGCAATCACCCCAAGTGAAGATCCTCACAATATCGTCATGTGAGGTTCCCCACTAAAGTCCATTAGTATTCAAGGTCTTTTGTTTCAGGCGTCATTCACTCTACTGACACTCTTCTTATTAACTATTTTCCGCCATACTTTTCTGTCCTGGCATACTTCTCTGTCATGTCATACTTCTCTTTCCTGCCATACTTCTCTGTCCTGGCATACTTCTCTAGCTTTTTTAACGTCCATGCATTTTTTCGTGCAGGCTCTCGCGTTTCTATGGCTTCACACATTCCAACCATTCTTTCCGCGGTCTGCCTCTGAGCACGCAGCCATTTACTTTACCTTGAAGGATATTAAATTGGAAATATGTTGCCAAATTTAATTATATTCGATTATGGAAAATCGGGCACTTCCAAAGTACATAAGAAAGCCTAAATTAAAAAATATTCCTTGAAAATTTGAATCTTAACGATTTATTTTTCCAATTTAAAAATATTTCATTTTTGAAGATTTGAAAAGAAGAAATCTCCGGATCGAGCTCCTTTCAAACCAAACAAGTTTAGGAAGTAAAGGTACTTAAATTTTAAGTCCCCTTTGAATCGATGACTCGAGATCCGAATTTAAATAAAACGGGGGAGAAATGAGAGTAAAAAATGATGTTTCATCCAACGATCGATCATAAAAATTATTTTGTTTTCTCTTTTGCAGGAGCACGTGAACCTGGTGGGACGGGATAGCGAGAATGGCCCGGTGCTCGTCTCAGTGAAGGCAGAAACTGTTGCTGGTCAGGAACACTGGCGGGTGCTTTTGAGATTACGAGCAGGTTCAACTCATGAGCTGGTGCCGGCAGCAACACTTGGCGGGAATCCCTCGCCAGCCAAAATGGTCAAGGTAAATTTATAGTGCCCCAGATTTTACGAATTTACGTCTTTTACGACCCACCTCACCTCCATTTGGCGACCGTTAAGCAATTTCAAACATCAAAGCAACCAAACGAAGAGCGAGCATGTGATCTTTATCGCTTCGCTGCACCGCACTTCCGGCAACGAGAACTTTACTTCGTCGGCAGACAATCGTCGAGCTCGGTGCTCGGGGCTCGGGAAACTGTGCGTGTCGACGTTTTGCTAGCCAGCTAGTTGCTTATCAAGGGAATTCAATTTTCATTAGAATGGCAATCCTCCAACGCACTAATGATCTCGGTCCCATTGCCAGTGCCAAAGTCAACGATGTATTAAGCGGAACGACCTTAGAAATTGGAAAGGTTATTGCTAAAGTCTTCTAGATTGGGAAGATTCACAATTTGAGATTTCAAGACTGGAACTTCAAATTCGAATTTCAGGTCGAAAGTATTGAAAATTGGAATCCAAATGAAATATTTTGTTTGCTTTTGTTTGTTTTATCTGAAGAATAAAATAAAATACAACTTTTTAAATTGATGATATCGAATATAAGGAAATTCCAACTTAATAGCTATCTAGTTTATACTTTGAAATTCTTCAAAGGTTAAAATTAAATAAAAGACTACTTTAGCCTCTTTTGTACAATTATTTAACCGATGGGTTAACCACACTCTTGAATTCCTCTGATATATTTAGGGGCATTTAAAAAAATCCTAAATCTTTTTAACAGATATCAATAATTTGAAGGTTTTTTAGGATTGAAGAGTATTCCTTTATATTGCAAGGAATTGTCCAGGCATTTAAGAAGTTTCATGGGATTTCAAAAGATTTAAAAGAAATTGTAATAGTTTCAGGTGTTTTTTTTTTAAATTCCAATGAATTTGAACTCGATTTTATTAATTTGAAGGGTTGACAAACGATTTTAATAATTTTTGGGGTATTTTAAAGAGTTCCAAGGAATTTTCAAGGACATATGTAACTGAAGTTCTGAACGTTCAAATGAACGAAATATTTTTCGACATTTCTATTTTACCCATACGTTGTTTTAACAGCAATTCAAACAACGCCTTACAATTCTTTTTCAATAATAAATTGTTTCCAATATAAATTAAGAAACGTTTTAGCACTTTTCCTGGTTTACATAGTCATCAGTAAAAAATTTCGGCTATTGAACGTTCAGAACTTCAACCACGCCAAGAAAATTAAATAATTTTGAGTAATTTAAATTATACCAATAATTATTTAATTTACTTCAATAATTTGAAGAAATTTTAAAGCATTTGAAGGATTTTAAGGTATTTTTAAAAGTACCAAGGAATTTACAAGAGTTCTGAAAAATGTAAGGGATTTATATTTTACAGGATTTCAAATGATTTCAAATATCGTGGTGAATTCAAAAAGATTTAATGCATTTCAGAGGGATTTTAAATATTCCCAAGATATTGTAATAAATTTTGACAGGTAAAAGTGAGTTATGGAATTTTTAAAATGAAGTTTTGCGGTCCCCGTTTAGAATAAAATCACTCACATATTTCTAAACCCTCAAAAGAGATTTCCGAATTAGGAAGTTTAAAATATTTATATTTGTTATGATATTTCTAAATTTAAAACCTTTCTAAATTTGGAGGCTTTCAGATTTAATCTGTCGAATTTCAGAAATAGATCATTTAAAATTTTAAGAATATTAAATATAAAACTTGGAAAGCTTTGAAAGCTTCCAAATCTTTGGAACTAAAATTTTTTTATTCTCACGATAATAAAAATTTTTGAAATTGGAATGCTTGAATGGTTTTAAATGTGAAAAATCAAAATTTCTCAAATTTAGATGCTCCCGCTTGAAATCCTTAAATTATTCAAGTTTGGAAGATTCCAAATTTGAAATTAGAAAGCTTTCAATTTTTAATCGTCTGTTTCGAAAGTATTCAATAGTTGATACTTTATTTTTCCGAAGCTAAAGATCTTCTAATTGTGTAGCTTTGAATGTTAAATTACTGAACATTAAAAAAGTTATCCTTAAAATTTGGTTGCTTGGGAAATTAAAAACGTGCAATTGTCGATGCATCTAGTTTTGAAATTTAAACTCCTTTTTAATTGGGCTACACGGCTAAAAATCGGTAATTTAAAAAAATCTAGAAGCTTTCCAATTTTGATATTTATTTTCCTAATATCTGATATATTCCCATGTAAGAAATCTGACATTACATAATTTAAAAGTAAAAATTCGGTTTGGATCCTTGGTCTCCAAATCGTTACAAAATATTTGTATTCCCAGAATAATATTTTTGCCACTTAAAAATTGTACGCCTTCCAATAAAAAATTGGAAAATGAAAAGCCATAAATAAACTAGGAATGAAAATATACAAAATTCCCAGCATCATATTTATCTGAGTACTTCCTATTTTTAAATAAAGTTAAAATTACTATCCTAAGCACAGTTTTTTCTCAGGTACTCATTACAAAGCTGCGGCTTTTTCTAGCCTCTTATTTAAATATATCATGTACGTTATTACGCTCTGAAGGCGAGATGAGAGCGAGGTTGCAACAAAGTACGCATTAGATTACTTAACGTCCGCCTATTATCTACTCTTGATATTTGCATTATAGTTAAAACTAAGTTAATGTAAAAACGAGGTAAAAGCTACATATAATGTCATATAAAGTGTACTTCGTAACATTGTAAACGGATCAAAGCTAAAAATTGAAATCGCAAAAAGTGTAATAAATTCCCATTGAGATTCAAATGCCGTTCCGTTCATTAGTATTCAGACATTGAACTTGAAGATGCTCTCGATGCATACTCGAAACACTAATTCCGGCCTCATAAATTATGCATATGTACTTTGCAGTTTTATCTTTTCATTTAAATTTTCAAAGGTTTCCATTCGTGACCGAATTTCATATTATCTTTTGCTACTTTTTTTTATTTTTTACATATAACCAGGTGACAAAATGCAATTTTTCGATTAGGAACCATTATGTTTTTAAATTCAAATGTTTGTCTAAAGATTAAATATTTCTCTTCTTTAAGCAAAACTTGGAAAATATTGTTGACCAATATCTTAAACAAAGGATCCCAGAATGTACATGTTTAACATTCCTGTTTTCAGGCAATCAACGAGTCACTCAACGTGAGTACTCTGATGCCAGTGGTATGTTCTGGCGCTGGAGCTTTGATAGCTCGTTACGATGAGCACGCACTCGTGTCCAGATTCAAATTTGGCGTTCTGCATCAGAGAGTGGGCCAAATAACCGAAGAGCAGCTCTTTGGAAATAGGCAAATCACACCAGCATTTCAAGAATTCCTCGATCTTCTTGGCCAGAGAATAGATTTGAAGGACCACAAAGGGTAAGTCGAAATTATTAGTCATTACACACTTGAACACTCTTGTATTATTAAAAGCCCTTAAAATTAGACGAGGCTAAAGTTCTAAGGGGCCGTTCAAAAACTGCGTCATGCTACATTAAATTTTGTTTAAAAAAAATTAATTTTTAACAAAGGGATCCAGCACCAAATAAATATTTGAATTTTCAAAAACATGATTAAATTTTCAACAAAATAGTGTGCTCTTTTGAAACAAAACAAGATGAATTCTTTACCAGAAAGAATTAACTTTTAAATAAAAATAGTCAGATTTTTATATTAAGATCTATTGATTAAATTGAGCCCCCCTTCTCCATTTTGAACGGCCCCTTAGACTTGAAGCTTGAATTTCAGACTCGAAATGTTAAACCATCAAGAAATTGCTAAAGCCTACGAAATTAGCCCCTTTCATACTGATTTCATCTTGACCTAAATCTCTCTAATTTGCAAGTTAAAAATCCCTGTGGAAATTTGTGGAGCAGTTTCACTCAGAAACTATCCTGAGTTATGAAAGTTATGTCATGAGCGTGTTGAATCTTTCTACAGGTATCGCGGCGGTTTAGATACGAGGCATGGGCAAACTGGCGATTCCGCGGTGTACGAGGTATTCCGAGGTCGAGAGGTTCTCTTCCATGTAGCCTCTCTCCTTCCTTACAGCCCAGGAGACTCGCAACAATTGCAGCGAAAAAGGCACATTGGAAATGACATCGTCGCCATCATCTTCCAAGAGGAACCTACGCCCTTTAGTCCAGACATGATCGCCAGCCACTTCCTTCACGCCTTCATCGTCGTGCAGGTCATCGATCCTTGCACTCCTAACACGAGGTAATCACACAAACAAAGCAAGCACTCCTACACATGCTCCGCGAAACCTTTCTGCAAAGAAAAGCAAATATTGAAGAAAAAAGATCCACTTCTTAAATCAGAACTCTCAGCTTGAGATCTTTTAAAGTCAACAAGTTTTATTCTCAGTTTTCATTGATTTTTTAAAATGTTTGGGCTGGTAGACACACTTAAAAGAAAAGGAGTTTATTTTTAGATTCTAGTATTTCAATTTGGGCTGGTCGAAACAACAAATAGATGCAAATCGAAAATGGAACTCCAGTGGAACTTGGGCTTTAGCAAAATGTCCTTTATAAAATTCTTATCATCATAGTCTTTATATTTTCGTGAATGTCAATTTTTCAAATTGTTGTTAGAGGTCTTATGCGCCTTCAAATTTTTACAGATTTTTAATAAACGTTCTTAAGGCGATAACTTATGTTTAATGAACAACTATTTAAAAAAAAACAATTTTAAAATCTATGGGAATGAAGAAAATATTGAATTACACATTTGTGGCTTTTCTAGTGGTAAAATGTATTAAAAGCTTTTATATTTGGACGATTTCAATTTCAAGCCTCGAATTTTTTAATGTTTCTAATATTGGAAGCATTTCAAAATATATAATATTTGAACTACTTTGTCCTGAAAACTAAAATGATTTTGTTTTTAACACTTCGAACTATTGAACTTTAAAGTCGCTTTTATTTAAATCTATCTGAAATCATTTTTATTCACAAAATTAGTGAAAAAATTTTAACTGTTCTTAGAATTTCAGAGTATTTTAAAAACGGTATTATTATTGCATGAATATTTTGTTTCTGGTTTTTAGGTACAAAGTGAGCATAACATCTCGTGATGATGTTCCATGGTTTGGACCCCCGTTGCCTACGCCTGCTGTATTTTTAAGAGGCGTTGAATTCAAAGAGTTCCTTCTCACGAAACTCGTCAATGCTGAAAATGCTGCCTACAAAGCCGAAAAATTTTCCAAACTTGAAGTAAATTATATATTTTAATTTCTATTATTAAGCTGATTGTTCAGATCTGATTCTGGAATTTCAAGTCTACGTTGATGGAAAATGACATACTTTAGAGAAATTAAGACCTCATGGTGATACAAATCCTTTATTTGTAATAAATTGAATTTCTTGAGAATATCCGCTCACCACATCAGGAACATTAGTGCAATTTTCAAAAGTAAGAAATTCATTAAATTAAGTAATTTATATGATGCAGATTTACACATTTAAAATTGAGGTTATAAAAATACAAAATTCAATTTTTGTTACCTATATTACAATGAAAAGTATTATTTTACAATTTTTAAAATTATTATATAATTATTGTTGAAAACGAATATCTTATATTTGCAGATTATTTAATCGACAATTTTTTAATGTTGAGGATGGGTTCTAATGATAAAAAAATGTTGTTCATAAATACAATTTTACCAAATTAAAGTAATGTTCCTGATGAGGGGAGCAGATAGACTATTGAAACGTGGAATTTATTCAAAATAAAGGGTCTGTAACACTGTATGGTATTATTTTGTCTGAAGTATGCCATTTTCCATCTACAAGATTGTTGATCATCATATCGATGTTGGCATCATATCAACAACATCGATTGGAATTAAGAACAAAATTTTCATGAAAGATTAAAAAATAAAGGAATTGAAATTAAAAGTCTTAAAAATTATTTACACTTTCAAATTCGATACGAATTTTGAAATTAAGCAATGAAAAATGTTCACAAATGAAATAGTTTCAGTTTGAAATTTAATAATTAAAAGTTTAAATTATTTAATATTCTGCAGTTTTAGATTGAAAGATTCAATTGTTTGATTTGAAATTTCATTGAATTTATTTCAACTAATGCAAGATAAATTTTCAGGATTATTATAAAATTTATAAAAATTGTATAATACAAGAGAACCTATTATATTTTTGAAGTATAAAATTTTCGATAACTGTTACGAAGCTATTTATTTTCAAGTAAATTAGATCTAGATATATATTTAGTTTTTTTAAAAACAGAATCATCTACATGCAATAAGATTAAATTAATTCGTGCATAATTGCATTATTTTAAAATAGAACGTCAATATTTCGAAAATTATAAATTGAAAACGTTTAAAATAGGAATAATTACAGACTGAACCTAAAAAACTTTTAATAGTTTAATATTGAACAATAAAAAGTTTTGAATGAAGTGTTATTAATATTTAAACGTTGATATGTAAAAATGTATACTCACTTTAATCATTGTAAAATTGTAATTATTTATTTTCATCTTTAAAACATTGAAAATATGCATGATTATGTAATATCAGATTATAAAGTAAAAATTGAATCATTTTAATTAAATTAATAAATTAGACAATATCTATTTCAAAGTGGGAGCATTTTTGCAATCAAATAATATTAATTAAAATGGTTCCGAATTAAATATTTTCAAGATTAAATTGTTGAAAATATATAATAAAAGTAGTTTTCTCCCACTTTTCCATATATTTTATGGGCAGGTCGACTATTATTATTATTAGGTCACTAAAAACTCTTAATAATCGAATGAAAGAACTTCTAACTCACCCTTTTTCTCTTATTCCAGTTGCGAACAAGGTCAGCTCTTCTAGAATCACTGACTGAGGAGTTACAAGCAAAAACTAACGAGTTCCTTGGTGGAGGATCGAACTTGGGGCCAGGAATTGCAGCAGGGAATTGTCCAGTGAGTCCAACGTCTAGCGAAGTTTCGACATCAGGAAGTGGAGGAAGTGGCAACCGCTTCATTGACACAGTTCGAAAAGCTTTAATTTCCCGAGTGAGAAACGCCTCGACAGAAAGTGTGCCCCAGCAGCTTTCCAAAAAAGGACAATCTGAACCCAGTCCACCCAGCAATCGTCAATCAACTTCAAAAATCAGCGGCAAACGTTCCACTGAACCTTCCAGTCCTATTGGTTCACCGGATTTGACCTTGCGGAGGGATTCTGATCACGGAAGTGCGAGTCTGGGAAGCCAGGATAGCAGTTTGTCAAATACTGATAACCAGGACAGCAGTGTAACAACATTACAACAAGATGAAGTGGATCGAAGAGAATCTACATCATCAACCAATGGCCTCGCGAGTAACGATACGACGATTGTTGACAAGGTCGTGACTTCTACATCCTCCTCGTTTCAGAGATTGACTCATGAGAATTTGAGGAAGAGGGAAGAGAGGGTTGAAAAGACCGAAGGAACGCAGAGAGTTGTATCTGAAAGTGATGATAGTTCTTTAAATAGCGAATTGGAACTGGATCAGGCTGTTTATCCGGATAGTGATACTGGTCTAGAATCAATGAGCTCGGCGGAAACACATGAGGCGGCGAGATGTCCTGCCAAAGAAGGAACGACTGAGAATGAGGCTCTGAGGATGGAGGTCACTAGACTGAAGTGCGACAAGCTGGACTTGTTGAGGCAGAATGTGGTAAGTTGATTTTATGGATCTTGTTAATCCTTTTTTAGAAAAATCGAGAAATGAAAGTACATTTTCTTGTTGACTTTTTTTTTTAATTGTGAATAATTTCAAACCACTTCAAAAGACACTAACTTGTCATCAGATGAAACTATTTAATTTTTAGTGAGTTTGATTTGAAATTGTTATGAGTTTCAAAAATTCTATTTGTAGAAAGCTTTTCTTTTAGTTCAGTTTTCTTCAGTAATTTCTGACCATTCATTTTCAGATTAAAAAAATTTAAATACAGCTAAAAAAATTTAAAATTTAATACTATTTCAAATCGAAAGCCTTGATAGTTCAACAGAGTTTCACAATTGTAAACTTCAGATTAAAGCTTTATACATTATTTCCAAGTTTCAAACAATTTCAAAACCGTAAATTTATAATTATTCGACACTGTATAACTGGAAATTTGTTATTGACACCTTAAAAAATTAATCTTTTAAAGTTGAGAAATTGTTTGACTTCATTTAATTGTTAAAATTTCCAAGTGTTAAATTTTTTTTGAACTTTAGAAGTTGAATTCTCCCATGTTGCAAATTTTTATTTTTTAACTGCATTAGTTTAATTTCAGAACGTTTAAGTGAAAATAATTCAACTTTAAGGATTTCCAGTAAGAATAGCGCTCCAAGTTCACCATTCTAAATTTTAAAAGTTGAGAAAAAAATACTAATTTATTTTATTTTTTTTTAATCTTTTATTTTATTCTCTGATACTGATATAAAACAGTGCGCAAATTCCCCCCTTAAAAAAATAATTTTTTTAAATTGAGAAATGTTTTAATGTCCATTTAACTGTTAAAATTTCCGAGTGTTAAATTTTTCTTTAACTTTACAACTTGAATTCTTCCATTTTGAAAATTTTCATTTTTTAACTGCATTTGTTTAATTTGAGAACGTTTAAATGAAAATAATTCAACTTCAAAGGATTCCCGAAAGAAAAACGCTCCAAGTTCATCATAATCAATTTAAAATGTTAAAATCTCAACGGAGCTTAGAATCGTTCAATTTTTAGCTTTTTTAATTTTAAAATGTTGTAATTTTGAACGTTTTTTTGATTATTTCATGTTGAAAGTTAATCATTAACAATTCTTCATTTATTACGGCGAATACGGTAGCGCGGAATTATTTTTGTACCATAAATCTTATGCATTGTTATTTTACGAAATATGTATAATCACTTCAAATGCAACTTGTTATTACGTGCTTGAAATTATCACTTTTATGATATTAAAAATTTCTCTTATAATTAGAAATTTTCCATTTTTTGGATTTGAAATGCTAAACTTATGATATTTTCGACCTTAAAATATCTACTAGTTTTCAATGCCTAATTTTAAAATGGTTTATATTCAACAATAGAAAATTACAAATAATTCACAGATTTATACAAAAACATTACAATTTACATATTAGTATACACTATTGTATTTAATTGTGGACATTCATTTCTACCAGTTTTAAGTTCTTTAGATTTAAAGTATCGAATTGAACAATATTGAAGGCCTATGGTTTGATATTTTAAATATTTTAATTGATTATCTTCCTTTTTTTCATTTTTCTAAAAACTTCATATTAAATTCCTATTTCTTGATATTTTCAGACCTGTCAACGGGACATCAAACGACTCCGCGAGAAAGAACTACAACTGCAATCCGATTTGTCGTCCGCCTCAAAAGAAATTCTACGATTAAGAACGATGCTGAAAGAATGTTCTACAAGTATTCCTTTAGATAACAACAACCAGCAAACGTCAACAGTCTGAAAAACTAATGTACGGATCATGAACAAATTTTCGAGACCTTGTTTACCAGAAGATATATTTCTTGAAACAAAAAACAAAAAACAAGGTGACAGCAGTTTATAGGCATTTATCGTTTTACCGGTCGGTGACGACGATGAAGAGATTAGGGAACTGAAAGAAGATTCCAATTTATCGTCGGGCGGGTGGAACTTGTTGAATAGTTATTGGTACAAAGTTGATAAGTCATAGGCGAAAAAGGATCGGCGGTGATCTTTTGTCAAACTGAATGTTGCATTTTTTGCCGAATGCAGGGAGAGACGCACAGATCTCAACTGTGAGAGTACAAGTACTTTTCCAAGTTACTTGAGTATTTAACGATTAATTTATTAGTAGCTTTTAAGAAGCCCTCTTGTAGTCAATGTATAGAGAAGAATGTCAAAACGTACAATGTTAGTCACACCATGCAGACAAAATTAAGAAGCGGTGTTTAAAAATTAGATTAACTGGCACTACGATTGAAAATTGAGCGTAGTAGTTCTGCACACCAATTGACGTTAGACAGCGATTCTTCGAATCGAATTAAATCTTCAAGATTTCATTTCGTGCTACAAAAAAAATTATAGGCAGTAGCTTTCTTCCCGTAGAGGCGATGTTTTCGATGTTCTAACAGCATAACGTAGTTTTTGTTGCATAGAACTGTACAAAATTGTTTAGAAAAAATGTCCATCTATGTCAGGTGCATAAAAGGAACAAAGTAAGACAATCGTTCAGCATAAATTAGAGTTTAGACTCCTCGCTGTTCTTTTTCTTTAACAGTAGCTGTATTATTATCGTTACTATTTAACATAAGTTAATATTATATTTTATTATAATCATTTATTAATATTATTATTCATTTTATTACCGCTATGTTCGTTGTATTTTATACCATTTGTGTACATAGGCGAGTTTAAATCCAGATTTCAAAATCTAGAATTAACTCACTCATAGCAATACCAAAGTTTAACTTAGCAAAACCATGTTTTTCTTTGTTTCTCTCTTTTTCGATTACCTTTTCTACAAATTCTCTCTCCCTCCTTATCCTTATCATTATCCTTGTCCTTTTTCTAAAATTCCTGTTTATTTTATTTTTTCGCACCCTGAATCCTAGCGTGATCTTTAACAATTGACAAACCACCAATGTGTTAGAAAACTAGCCAATAAGCACCAATTTTCTACTAAAACAGGATTTTCGTCGTGTTTTACGCACGTTTTACGAAATTTAGAACACCACTTTTACCACTGCCTACATCGTAAGCGTCCTCCAAGACTTCACGCTACCCCTCTGTACATACAAACCTTTTTTAAAAACAAAATTCGCTACCTACTCTTCCGGAACTCGTTTATTTTCTTATACAATAAAAAAAGGATATTTCTCTAAATATTTCCACCTTTCGATCACTTCAAACGCTGATAATAGATTGTAAAAAATTGTCTAAAAGTATTTTGCTAATTGAATAAATGAGTAAATGGATATTTATATTTCGTGTTAAATTATTTCTTTTACAGAGAAAGTTTTGAGGAACTTGGAGAGTTGGGCTTGCGATTTTTTGCTGTTTGAGAAATATTTTCGTGCAGATTTTTGTAAATAAATAATTTGTTTAGAAAGAGGCCTTCCGTGTAAAAATTATAAACCGTGTTTACCACCTCTAGTGTGATTTCTCCATTGGCCTTGCAAAATCAAAGAAATAATTATTACCTATGAAAGAAAGATGCACTGTTATATTGAGAAAGAGTACTACGAATATATAGATATAGGATATATACTATATATTTTATATTCGACGATAGGTGCGCGAATCTAACGACACAATGTGACGATACTCATCATTATTGTATGATACTGAAATAGAGAAACTTGTGCAATTGTGCGCCCTGTGGCTGATATAAATATCCTGATTCTTTTTTTTGTGCACCACTTCCGACTCGAAAAGAAGCAGAAATAAATTCGCTGATCATTAAAATAATGTGTTTTTCTTTTGGTATATATAACTTTTTTTTAGATCAGGCCAAGAATAATTATCCAATTCCTACTTTTACCGGCATATTGAAATTGGGCTAATTAAATAAATTAAAAATAAGTTAAATAAATTCTCCACAATTTTTGTGACACAAAATGTTTAATTTTGGAAGCTTTTTTTCTGAATTCGTTGACAAATTAAAAATTATTTAAATATTCAGGACTGATTTCCAACGCGTCAATTCGATTCAGGGAGACGATCCTCTAATCTGCATTTCTAAATAAAATAAAATCACTAAAGCATTTTAATCTTTCATAATTCCTGGATATCAACCTAAAATATATAAATTACTAATGATATTTTTTTCCAATTTATATTTCGATAATTCGATATGAGTAGCCAAATTTTTTCGGTTTAAATAGCAGACACTGAAAAAGGCAAAATTTCCATATATGAATATCAAGAATTTTGTGGTATGAATGGGAAAATTTTCAATGTTTCAGATTGAATAGTTCAACCTGGAATTCAGTTTTCTAATTTGTATTTTTAAACTCCACCAATTACATTTTTAAGAACCTTTACAGGAAAAAAGAATCAATTGAATGTAAATCATTTAAATCGGAGAATTTAAGAATACTGATACATGCGAATTGTAATCATTTCAATCGGCCACCACCAATTCAGGCAAATTTCGTTCCGATTAAAAATGAAAAAAAAAACTCCACGAAATTTGTCTAAATCGATGGTGGCTATACGGTGATCGATTTAAATGATTAAATTTATATGTCCAATTAAGAATTTAACAAAATGATAGACAGCGTGAATCAGCATTCTTAAATTTTGCAATGCAAATATTTTCCATCAAACTAATTCTTTTTTCCTGGGAATTTATCAACCGCAAAGAATTGTTTACTTATTCAAATATAAAATACAGTAAAATGACGATAAAATACATATGCAAAAACAACTACGCTTTCTAGCAGATAAATTGGATCAGGAAGCGTGAGGATTGCGGTTTGAAAGAGGAGAAAGTGGGCATAATATTTCAGTACAAGTTTAGATTTTGAATTACATAGAGTCGATAAATAAAATGACAAGCGACTCCGAAATGAACACAAGAGCTGTCGAAAATTTTCGAGAGTACCTCCAAATTCCGACTTTTCATCCTAATGTTAATTATGGTAAGTGAATTAAAACACAATATCACAAAAATATAAATATTTTTAAAAACAGTTTTCATATTATTTTTTCTATTGCAGAAGAATGTGTGGCATTTATAAAGAAACAGGCAAAATCTCTTGATCTTCCGTTTAAGGTTTTTGAAGTAAATCCTGGTAAGCCTGCTGTAGCTATTACTTGGAAAGGAACAGAGCCAGAAAAACCTTCAATTTTACTAAATGGACATATGGATGTTGTACCGGCTTATCCTGTGAGTCGATAAGCCTGAAACCTTTTTTCATTTATTCTATATAAAGAAGATAATTTCATTTTAATTTCACAAGTAGATTGTGGAGGATATTTACTTGTCCAGTTTCTTTATTTCCAGAGGAAAGTTACATTAACGCTCATTCAGCTCATTTTAATTAGAAAAAAATCATAAATCTAAACTTTTTTTTTTATACACAGAACCTTAGCTTGAATAAATTAAAAAAAATGTATTTGAGAAGGAAGATACTTTTTGTAAAATTGAAATTTTTTCGCTTATACTATATTTTGAACTAGTATTTTTTCTCCGATATCCCTACCGGCAATCAGTAAGCGTTACATTATAAAAGTAAAACTAGCCATGAAAACAAGGAAATAACAGGCACTTTATGGTCCTTCGAACACTATGGGAGGTTTGGGCCTTTTCACTCTGAGAAGTCACTGAAAAAGAGAAATTAAAAAACCCTGCAGTCAAGATTGGAAATGTCACTTCCGTTAATTTAACGATGATTAAGGTATTCGAACATCTGATTAATTAATTTCTCGGTTGCCTTTTTTATTTGTTTATTTCCTATAATATTGATTTTTGTTTAGTATTATTATTATTATTATTATTACACCATTAAGCCGTTTCCCTTTCGGGGTAGGCGTGACTCACTCGGTAGGGAGGG
>JAAAKG020042237.1:0-17096 GCA_010014905.2 Druon quercuslanigerum
CATTCTAACCATTCCTTCCGCGGTCTGCCTCTGGGCACGCTGCCATTTACTTTACCTTGATATACCTGTTTCGTTAGGCGTCCATCCTTCATTCTCTCAACATGTCCGAACCATCTTAACCGATTTCTTTCTCATGTGTCAACTAACGTTTCTTCCGCACCACATTCCTTACGATATTGAAAAAAGAATTTAAAGCAAATCAAAATTGAATATTTTTTAAAAATTGAGTCTTAACATTTATTTTTGAAAATTAAAAAAATTTGTTATATTGTTTAATTCAACTTTTTTTTTACTGCGTCTAACTACGAATAATTTTAAAAAATACATCCTAATGCCTGATCTCCTCTGGGCATTATATATAATGCCTAGGCAATCTGTATAATAGAAAGTATTACAGTACCCTCCCACTTACCGCACTACCACTTATCGCGAATTCCCTTACTCGCTTTGATCCCACTACTCACTTTTCAAAAAATGTTGACATTCAATTTAACCTATTCAATAAATTCAGTTTCAATTTATGAATTTCTATCGATTCTAGACAAATACAAATTCAACTCAAATTGTTTTATGTGAAAAAACTTACATGCCTATCCAGTTGTCAAGGACTATAAAGATTTTAGGTTTAGTATGTAAACTTAACATAATAACCTCTTAATGTTCTCTGCTACTTGTTTTCTCAACTGTATAATTTTGACATGAACATTTTTGAACAGATTCGTCTTTCTATACATAATGCCTCTGTTGGGTATTATGTATAATACCTAGGGATTATTGATATATTGCCGGATTATGTACTTTTCCTGTAACATATATATGATGTAAATTAATACAGAAATACGGATCTGAAATTTTTTTCTAATTTCTTTAAATTATTTTCTTTTTCAGTCACATTACGAGGCAAGCGCAGTACGAACATCCATGTTATTCTCACGAAATTCAAGCAATTCGTGTTGTTTCTCCCCCACAACACACTCATTTCCATTCTCACAGTGTTTTAGTTCCAGCCAATCCCTATCTTAACGAAGAAATACCTCTTTGGCTCCGCGTTTACAGTAAAGCTTCTGTCGCTTTAGATCGTAAACTTCGCTGGGAATTATTTCGTTTACCTGAGCTGGACTCCTACAATGCTATGCTCACGAGACTTTATAAAAAAGAACTCGAGAATATCGTCATGAGATATGAAGCATACAGGTATCTATTTTAATCATTTTTTTAAATTTATAGTAAATATCAACTTCGATTCCAAAATCGTAAAATGTTTCAAACAGCTTCCAAATTAAATAATAATGAAAAATACGTAAATTGTACCTATTTTAAATAATTGCACCGTCAGAATTGAATAATTTTATTCTTCAAACTGCCGAGATTTAATTATTTGAAATTAAAGCCTTAAAAATTAGTAAATTGTAACGTTAAAAATAAAACTATTTTAACTTCGGACCATTTAAATTAAATGAAAGTGTGAAGTGTTTAAATACTATAAAAATTCAAGTTTAAAATTTTCAATATGGGTGTCGTATTATTAAAAATCGAATAAATTATATATTATAAAACAAAAAATAAAGAATAATTGTTAAAATTTCGTAATTATCCATTTTAAAAAGTAAACCATTTCTAATAGAAATTTGAAGTACAAAATGAAACAACCTACGTACGTTTTTGTAAAAAAATGTACAAAACTTAACATTAAAATACAATGAAACAAAAAAAGCTAACGTTTTCTTATATTTTCTTTTGGAAAAGTAAAAAAAAAAGACAATTTAGTATAAGTTTCTACAATTCAAGTAGCGTATTTTATTCAATTATATTGTGTCAATTGTTAGAAACGCAAACTTCAGTTTTGAAATCCGAATTAGATCAAGAGTGGTTATCTTTAAATTAATATCAAAATTATTAAAAATCTAAAATTGTAAAGATTTTCAAATAAATTTTTGAAGTTTTTCAAGGATCTTTAAAGGTTTTAAGAAATTAAACAAATTTTCATACGATTGTTGGGAAAATTTTTAAATGATTTTTTACTTTTAAGACATAATGTTAAGAGAATAATTATGAAGAAATTGATTAAAAATAAGAATTTCAAAATAAAATGTAGGTTTTTGAAGATTTCGAACGAAAGATTTAGAAGCCTTTTAAAATTTTTGAAAGGTTTCAAAAGAATACAATTTTTTAAATTCCTAAAAAAAATTAAAAATTAAGTCTTTTTTTTCAACAAATTAAAAAAATATATATTTTTAAAGCTTTTAAAAGAAATGCTGATGTATAAATGAAGTTTTCTAGTTTAAAATTGATTAAAATTATATCATTTTGGAAATTTATACATTTTTTGATCCATTCTTCAATTTACAAAATTGAAAATGATAGCAAGGATTTCTATTTTTTTAAATCTTTGAAATAGTTAAAAATTAAAAAAACTGCAATTGAACGGCTTTTAATGACAGCACTTACAATAAAAAAGTCTTAAAAGCTTACAGCTTTTACGCGTAAATTATTTAATGTTAAAAATTATTATTTAATAATTTTAAAAGTTAAGTTAAACTTAAGGACTTGTTGTTTAATAGCGATTATTCATTGTTTTCCTTTAATAATCTACCATTCCTTTAAAGTTTAAACATCGCAAAGTGGAACTCGTAAATTTCCAACTTTTAAAATTGAGGTTTAAAAGTTTTTTATTACAATAATTTTGTATTCAAATCTGATGCAAATGGCCAATAATTTACACGCATATTGTTTTACATTTTTTTCAAAATTTTAATTATTTTTGAAATTTTTCAGAATTTAACATCCTTAAAAATGATTCCAATTTTTCCTAATTTTTTTTAATACTGCCAAATTATAAAAATTTCCTTAAAATCTAACACATCTTTTTGAATATTCCCTTAAAATTAACTTTTTAAAATAAAAAATTATTTCTAATTTTCATAGGAAATGTTTTTTATTCTTCTGAAGCCTTTCTAAATTCTTAGAAAGCGTCTACTTTTTTTGTTCGAAATCTGCCAAAATCTATATTGTTTTCTAAATACACCGCAATTTTGTTACCAATAGCCGGATTTTGTCGGTAAACGTAGACACTTTGTTCAAATTATTTTAAATCATTTCAAATTTTTAATTAAATTTGAATTTTTTTAAAACCTCGAAATATTTCTTCAACTTCCTTAATTTCTTTCTAAGAATACTATGTTTTTAAATGTTTTTATACATAGAAATTCAACATATTTGACTTAAAAATTAAAAAAATTAAATAGAACAATTTAAGTTGTAACTCAATTAACAAATTTCAAATTGAATGGTTTAAAAATAGAATATTTTAGACAAAAATAATTTGTGAAATTTTATAAAAGCTTTTAATTCTAAATATATTATTTGGAAGTTATTTTAATGTTGAAAATAGTTTATAAAGTTTTAATTGAGCGTTTACATTTGCTTAACTAATAAGACTTTCCAATTGAGATAATTTACATAATTTTTAACCTTAGAAAGTGGAAATTCTAAAATTGAAAACTGATTCCGAAACGTCTTCTAAAATCAATTATTATTCACTTTTTAAATCTTACAGAACAGTTCGATTTTAAAAATCATTATTAATTTATATTCACAGTTGATCAACTTAACATATTTTTTATCTACAATCTTTGATTTCAAACGCTTCTAATTTTTAATGGCTTAAGTCTTTAAAACTGCATTTTAAAAATCTTTAAATTAAAATGTACTCTTAAAAATTAACGGAATATCACAATTGAAAAAGATAATAATTTAGCGAATATTAATTCGCTAAATTATTTTCTTTTTCAATTAATAAAAAATGGTTGAAATAGCAGTTGAACAGATTTTTTTCTGTAAATTTGTAAAATTCCCGTTAAAATAACGGTATACAAGAAAATCATCCTCTGTTAGTTGTGAACAATTTTGTATTAAAATAAAATGTACAGAATAATTTCAAATTAGCGAGAGTTCAAAATTAAGCAACTTCATTTTTAATCAATGTTAGTTTGGAATTGATTTGGAAGCATCTAAATTTTGAAATGTACAATTTGAGGCTGGAAGCATTCATGGATGATATTTATATAATAATATTTTAGTATTTAGACCAATTTTTTCATTTGGATTTGCTACAAAAGTTTACTTAAATTAAGATTGATTTATCATATATTATATTAAAAGAAGAAAAAATTAAATTGCAAATTTTTAGTTATTTTGAGTTCATAAATTATTGTTGAGATTTTGGCTTTAACAGTAAATGGATTTAGGTATCATTTTTGTTCATTTATTCGCTACATTTTCTGCTTTATTTGAAAATTATATGTTCTCTACGGAGTACTTTCTCTCATAATATAATGACTCATAATATAATGGACTTTATCATTTTCAGATCTGCGTTACTCTGTGAAATGGAACGAAGGCTGAAAGATTTGAATCCAGAATCGAGTAACTCGAACGCTGGAGCTCTCGTCTTACGTCGATCATTGCCCTAATTATATTAGAAAAATGGAGAGAAATATGAAAGCGGGATGAGGATGAAGCTAAGTCCCAAATCGTTGACTGAAGAAGCGCCTCTTTGGAAATAATAAAATTAACTATACATAATAGAAACTTTTTCGAGGATTTGTCCAAGAGGTGCAGCATATTGAGAAGTTATTTTTTGTACGGTATTTTATGAAATAGCGTCCCTATTTACAATAGTAGAATTTACCTATACATACAAGATTGTAAGAAATGAAGAGAAAGAATTATTAAAAGCTTGTACTCGATTCCTCTGTGATGTTTTTACTCTCGATTCCTTGAGTTTGCCTGTTAACTGGGGGTTGCAAATCCGTAACCATTCGTTTTCTCGTTGCATCTTGCATAACTTCTTCTGTTCTGTCTATGTTATAATCTGCTACCTTGCTCAATCCGGAAAATTTAATTACACGGGCGTGATCTATGTTCAATATTTCTGCATATTTTTGTACTGAAAAATATGGAAAACTACAGAAAGTTTTAATTATCAAGGGTTTTGGTACGAAGAAATGTTTTAAAAGCTTTCGAATTTATAAATATTATTGGAAAATCCTTCGAGTATTTTGAATTTTATACGCATTTCTAGGCACAAAATAATGATTTCTTGACGAAAAGATAAATACCTTTATCCGGGCCCTCCGGAATGGACTTTTTCCAAGTTAAGTACAATAGAAATGATACAAAATTCCAACCTAGAAATACGTAGGTCAAGGATAAAGTATTAAGAGCCCTTTTGGCTCTATCTTGTGGAATACGTTTCATTCTTCTTCTGAGTATCGGTTTTAACCAATTTAATCCAAACATCCTGAAACACACATTTGACTTCATAAATTGGATGTAAACAATTTATTTAAGAGGAAATTTATCATGCGAATTTGAATTCAGGCGACATTTCAAAAACAAAGCGAACTTAATATTTAATTTATTTCCTTGCAATAATTCTGCTGAAGTTAATTTTCATGAAAAGGTTTTCTATACAAATATTTCTGTATAAAAACAAATCAAAATAAGAATATAAATATTTAATTACTTTTTATAAGTAATGATTACTTTTATAATTTTTTGCGAACACAAAGGAATAAACTATAATTATAAAATAAAGTATAATATTAAATCACACTAATAGTTCATATCCAGAGCTTGTTAAATTTACAATTTGTTTTTGCAATTATTTTTTTATTTTAGAAGTAAAATGTAAAAAAATAAAGCTGTATATTGTAGAATATCAGATTCGTGAACAAATTAAAAAAAATGTTAATTAGAGCGAACTTGAAGTTTTCACCTTTTAGTTAAAAAGCGCTCTCAAGATTTAAATTTGAAAATCTAATTGAACCTTACATCTTCTTATGTTTGAAATACAAAAGTTCAAATAGCAATTCAAAAATTTAAATTTAAAAATATAAAGGTGATACAAATTTGACTTTAAAAAAGTTAGGATTATTGATATTGAAGTTTTAAAAAACCTATAAGGGTCCGTCCATAAACTACGTTACCAATTTTAGGCTATTTTCAGCAAGAGTTAAATTTTAAACCAAATATGCAAATTCTAAAAAACTTCTATTTTCAAGAAACTAGTTAAATTTTCAACCAAATAATTGAATTTTTAACTAAAAAAAGAAGCATACATTTTTAACAAAATGTAATACAATTTTTAAAAGAATGCATCAATTTTCAACAAAACTATTGAATTTTAATTCCAAAACGACGAATTATCTGCAAAACGGTTAAATTTTCAATCTCAAAATATTATATTTTAACAAAAAAGTTAATTTCCGACTAAAATTTTAAATTTTCATAAAAATAAATTCATTTTTAACCAAATATATAAATGTTTAATAAACAGGTTCATTTTCTACTAAATTGTTTATTTTTTAATCAAAAAGAATGAATTTTTAACCAAGAAGATTAATTTTTGTCCAAAAAAGACGAATTAAAACAAGATACATGAATTTTCAAGTAAAAAGACCAACTTTCAATAAAAAGTCAACATTCAACATAAAATGGAAAGGTTACATTGTTAATTAAAAAAATTAATTCACAATAAAAAAATGAATTTACAAAGAAAATAGTTACATTTTTAACAAAAGATTTTCAGGAAAAGATGGGAGTTGAATTTTCAACAAAGGAAATGAATCTACAACCAATAAAATTAATTTTTAACAAGATATTAACCCAAAAGATGATTTTTTAACCCGGAAGAATAATTTTCTATAGTAAAATAGATCAATTTTCAACTAAGGCGGTTAATTAAAAAAATATATGAATTTTTAACAAAGAGCTCAACTTTCAACCAAGTAGTTGAATTATGAAGCTAAAAAGACGAAATGTTTAATTTTCAATGAAACTGTTGAATTCTTACCGAAACGAGATTAATTTAGGTCCAAACAGTTGCATTTTTAATTTTTTTTTTAATGAATTTTCTACCAAAAAGATTAATTTTCGACCAAATATGGAATTATTACATTTTTAGTTCAAAGAATTAATTCTTAAACAAGAAAAAAATCTATTTTTCTACAAAATGGTTACATTTTGAATTAAAGAGACGAATTTTCAGCTAAAATTATGAATCCTAAAAAGAAAGAAATTTTCGAATAAAGAGTTCAACCCAAAAGATGATTTTTAACCCACAAGATGAATTTTTTTAAAACGGAATAGTTATACTTGAAACCAAGGAAATGAATCTACATCTAAAAAAAAATTAATTTTTAATGAAGTAGTTGAACTTTCAACCAAGTAGCTAGATTTTTTATAAAAAATATGACTTGTGTTTTTTAAATAAAATAATAAAATTTTCAACCAAATACTAGAATTTTTAACCAAACGAGATGGATTCTGAACCAAAAACAAAATAGTAGACTTTTCAAACAAAAGTAGTTAATTTTTTTGTTACATTAATTTAGTTCGCATTTAAGAAAAAAGCAAGGAAACGAGTAAGTTTCTTAAAAACTAAACTTTAGTTTTTAAGCACCCTGCCCATCAAATTGATAAAATAGTTTATGGACGGTCTCTAAATTCTATACATTATATCGAGATTTATATTTACAAAAAAAAATAATAAAAGAAATAGGTTAGAATTTTAAAAATTCATAAGAAAAATTAAGTTTTCAAACATTGGAAACATTCTTTGAAAGCGTAATCTAACATTTTTAAGCTCTTAACATTGAATTTGATTTGATCAGTTGACAATCAAGTTTGAGAAGTTTAGATAATTGAAAATTGTAATCAATTTAAAATTTTTAAAATACTCAAATCTACAACTTTACTTTTAAAGCGCTTCAAATAATAAAAACTCAATACATATTATGTAAATATTTATTAAGATATTTCATACGTTTTCCCAAAGTTTATGTGATGAAAACATTATATAACGATATATAAAATTATGTATAACAAAGGTGAAAAATAATAGTTATTTAAAAAAAAGTATATTTATTATTTAACCTTCAAAAAACCCTTAAAAAATAATTATTCCTTCGAAATTAGAAAACATAACCTAACATTTATTTGCAAGCATTAAAATATGAAATGCTTTCAAAAAAGCTTATTAAAAATTGAGTTTTATTGTATATCTTTAAACAATAGATATGAATATAAAATGAGTTATAGTATGTTCTAAATGTAAATAAGAAAATACTCTAGGAATAAAAGTTACTTCTTTAGTTCAAACTTTATCCAAACACGTAAAATCGTATATTTGTCTTAATATAGAGTGATGTAAATCACGAAAAAAGCTACTGTACCTTGGATTTTTATTTAACACTGCTTTGAACAACGCTTAAACTTAAAAATTAAATTTGCAAGAATAATTTACCTGCTTCACTAGCAGACGAATTTTTGGAAAATGTTCAGGGTCGTGTCATCAATCTTCTTCAGGACTGTCTAGGATCTCTAGGTACCCTATGCACAGTAATATTTAAGCAGTCTCTGATTTAAGTAAAAAAACGTCAATATTAATTTTATCCCTGGTCTTATTTTAAATACACGCATATGTTTTTCATTAAAATTTATTTTAAATGAATGAAGTCAAAAAAGAAAAGCTTAGTTTCAATAATATTCGAGAATTTTTGTTTCTACACATTTGCAAAAGTACCACTTTTCAAGATTGATAAAATATGTATTCATTTTTTTAGGTCACTGAGAAACTGAACAGTTACATATATACAGATGACACCTTGGGTGACTGAAAAAAAATGATACGCTCCCTCATTCTTGCGAAAAACCAGCAAAAACCCAGAATGGTGATTCGCTGCGCGACACTATATTACGGTATCGCCAACTGAATGAAACTACAGAATCTCTTATTTTTAACAAATTTAATCTCTTCTTAATAAAAGAAAGTTCTTTTCTACATATATATTTCTTTAGATCTTTCTGAAATTAATATTACTGCAAAATATTTTTCTTTTACTCATTGAACAGTATAATTTCAACCAATTTTTTTTATAAACCACTTTTCTAGAATTAATTTTTCTACATCCTTTATTATTATTTCCATAAATACATAATAAATTTTTCAGCGCAAGAAAAATTATTTGCATATATCCTTATAGTAGAAAATATTAAAGCATATTTCAATATTCTAGGTAATAAAAATTAGAAACCAATATCCCTATTTAAAATAAAAATACAATTCAATAATAACGAATAAAATCGATAAAAAATAAAATAAATTTTTGGATTTTCGATCAGTAAGTTTCGTTCGGATTAGGTTGGCAAGGCCGGCCTCATCCCCCTCAGCATCTCGGCAAGAAAAGGTGGAACGAGAAAGAGAGGTGGGGGTCCCGGCAATCGAATAAAAGGGGGAAGGAGGTGCGATTTCGCGCGTTGACCAGATTATAAAATTCTTGACGATTTTCTCATCGGCTAGGATCGCCGAACAGGTCAAAATTCAGACAGAGACTCCTTCCATCCGTATTTGACGAAATGTCCGTTATGGGAAAGGTAAGGAATTATTATAAATTACTAAAAATCCAGACATGTCGCGAATTTCTGGCCCGTCAACCCCTTGGCAATAGCTCGCATTGCTTCGCACGGTGTCTCGTTCCTCTTTATTAAATATAAATTCATTGGCTTTCTAATTAATATGCTGTCTCTCGACATCCTAGACAGTTGTTTACACCTTTCGTTGAAAAATTCCACTAACAATTCCGGTTTTCTCATATATATATTTAAAACTCATATATACTCACACACACACACATATATATATAACTCATACATATATATATATATATATATATATATAGCTTTAATCTCGAGTTGAGTTTGGGATGAGTTTCTTCGCGGCGCCGTCACCCACACTAACCCGGCACGGCAAACAGGCATGCAGATATGATTTTCGGTGTATCGACTTTAGGGGCTCGAACACCCCGAATCGCTCCGTCAATTTCAATCCAGAATTCAAAGTTTCTAAGATTTATGAAAATTGTTGATGTTTTTTGGTGGTTACTTGATATTTAAGGGCTGCAGGGTATATTTTGGAGAGGATTTATTGTGCACTTTTTTGGGGATAATATTTCAACCTACAAATTTTTAGAGACGAATGTGATAGGTTTTATTTTCAAAGGGTAGTTTTTCTGACAGCGATTGCCGGTATAAATATTAAGGACTGGATCCACTCGATAAAGGATGCCAGAGGATGCTAAATTTTGTAGAATTAATTTTTGTTACTAGATGAAAAAATTTTAGAAGAAAGCACAACATTTCGATAAAACTGTAATTTTTTGGTTAGAATCTGGACTTTTTCGTAAAAAATGTGGATAACAAAAAAAAATACAATTAAATATGAATCGGTCATTTTTATTTTATTTTTACCAGCAATACGTTTAGAATCCGCATCAACTGTTCGAATTGTACTTTCCTGTCAATTTTTGTAGAATATATAATATATAAGTTTCTAGAAGAAACTACCATTCCTTAAAAAATATTACACTTTTAGCAAGAACTTTTGTTATTATAATAAATCACAGATCCAACAGCAATTTCAGTTGTGAAACATTTTTTTCAATTAAAATTTTACCCGGATATCAGCATCTATTAAACATAATTTAAATCAGATTTTTCTTATTTTTAAAAATTTATGTAAATTAAATCACACATAAAAACGAATTTTAATTAAGAAAAAAACTTATTTAAATGTGTGTATAAGTTTATTTTGCAAGATAATAATATCCAGTGACACAGTCATCATTGTTGCATTAATAATAAAAGTGAATGAACCTTTAGTTCCGAAGAGTGCTTATCCTTAAAATAAAATAAAAATAATGTATTAAAAATCTATACATTTTAAAATTTTCGAAACAAAATTTGAAACCTTTTTAAAGATCTTGCGGTTTTAAGAGAATACAAGATTTTTTCTTATGATAGACGGGGAATTTTTGTATGATTTTTTGTTTTGAAACATTAATATTAAGAAATTTTTTTTTAAAGATTTGAACAAAAAAAATTTGAATAATAAATAATAATTGAACAATGAATTATTTTTAAAAATCCTAGAAAGTTTAAAATACATTTAAAAATTCATTTAAAACTTCAAAAGATTTCAATTCATTTAAAATGAAATATAGATTTTTGAAGATTTTGAACAAAAAATTTAGAAGCTTTTCAAGAATTGTGAACGGTTTCAAAAGAATACAAATTTTTCAATAAAATTCCTGGAAAAACTAAAAATTATTATTTCTTTTTTTTTTAATATTATAATTTAGAAGCGATTTTAATATTTGAAGGTACTAATTTGTTGTCTAAGAATACTCGTGAATGTTTCAACAAATTTAAATTGTTTAAACAATTTAATTTCATTGAAATGTTTTATTTATGCCATGTTTAGATTGATCAAAATATTGATAGGTACTAATTTACTATCTAAGAATACTATGAAGTGTTTTAACAACTTAAAATTGTTTCAACATTTATTTTTATTTTTACTGATTTGATGTGTTTTTTAACGTTGAAGAGGACAAAATGATTTTTATTTTTATTTTTCCATAGATTTAATTGGCATGAGTTATATATTTGTTATAAATAAAAGTAAAATAAAATAAATTTCTTGAACATTTAAAAAATCTTTTAAACATATTAAATTATTCTTAGAAAACCTAATACCTAAAAATATTTTAATCTTTCGAAAAATGACAAAAATAAAATATTTAAATAAAATAAAATGTTTAAACATTTAAACTTTGACTGAGATGATAATGGATGATAATGGATGATATTTCAACTAAAAAAATGTTTAATTTGAAATAAAAAACAGATCATTCTTCATCTAAGAAAATTCATTTTCCAACAGAATTTTCAACAGAATAGTTACATTTTTAACCAAAGAGATAAATTTTCAATAAAAATCTTTATTTAACCCAAAACATGAAACCAACATGATTGATGTTTTAAAAGTGGACAAATTAAGTCTTCAACCAAAGAGATGAATCTTCAAACAGGTAGTTGAATATTTAACTAAGAAAGATCCTATTTTTTACCAAATATTTGCATTTTTAACCAAATAATTCAATTTTGAACGAAATAGGCAAAATTTAACAAAACGAGATAAGTTCCGAACCAAACATTTAATAGTACACTGTTCAACCAAAAATAATTTGATTTTTTAATTATGGGTTATATTAATTGAGTTCGTATTTTAGCGAAAAAATTAATAAAAATTATTTTTAAATTTTATTTTATTTTAGTTTCTTAATTCAAAATAAATAACTCATAGCAATTAAATCTGTGGAAAAACGCATTTTATCCTCTCTAATAATAATAAGAAATATATTCAATCAATAAAATAAAATAAATAAATATAAAAATATTTCAATATTTCGAAAAATGAAATATTTAAGCAACATAAAATTGTGTAGACAATTTAATTTGTTTAAACATGTACGGATATTCTTAGAAAAAAATTAGTGTTTAAAAATAAAAAATAAACCAAATTTGGTTCCTTTTCATAATTAAAATGAAATTGCTCGAATTTTGGAAATGATAAATAACAATTTTATAGTTCTTAGTTTTTAAGTGTTTTAAATTTACTTAAAATAATTGAAATTTTAAAGGGGTTGAGTATAAAACAGTTTTAAAATCACAATTTTTGGCGATTCAATTTTTCTTCAGTTCTTCAACGTTCTTCCAAGTTCTTCAACGTTCTTCTTCAACGTTCTGGAGTGGAAAATTTTAATTGTAAATGTTACCTATTTTAAATTACTATTTATTTTGAAAGTTTTTAAAAGAATAATTCAATTAATTTTTTGATGTTAGAAAAGTTTGTCTAATCAGCTGTAATATTAAATATAAATTTGTTGTATAATCAAAATTTAAAATAATAAAATTTCGCAAGTTGAAAGATTGTCCAATTTTCATCGCTTTGAATTTTAAATGATTCAAATGCAAAAGTTTTCAAATTTTAATTATTTAATTTTGAACGCTTTTAATTATAAATAATGCAATTTCAATTCATTTGAATTTTAAATTATACATATTTATTTAATTTCAGATGTTTTCAATTCTAAATTATTAATTATTGTTTCAATGATGTCTAAAACTCAAATTTTTTAAAAATTGTTTTATTAATGGAGTTTTATATTACCCTATTTATGATACTATTCAAAGCCAATAGATTTATTATAGTACAAAAAAGTTTGCTGATGCTTATCGACTTCCATAATTGATCAAATATTTGAAAAACTTTGGCTTTCCAAAAGAGAGTATATTTTGTCTTAAACTGGGAGAAATCACGAATATTTACCGTGAGAGCCGGGAGAAGAAAATTTTAAAAATAGTGTCCACGATAATTTCAGCAATGTTCATAATCAGTTGATTAATTATATTTATTCTTTTGAACCAATTGAATAAAAAATTGTTTGACGATTCTTGACATTTTTTGGAATTTGTTGAAGGAAAAATTAATTTTTTCAATGTCATATCTTTTAATTGGGAACTTTACGATAATTTTAGCACACTTCGTAATTAGTTAATTATTTCATGGTTTAAGACAAAAATTAATTTAAAAATGTATTGTTCAGGCGTTTGTCGACAGAAAAATTAGTTTTTTCTCAATGCCAGTTTGTCTGTCTTTTTATATGTCTGTATGCATGTCTGTCTGTTTCCGCGATAACATTTGAAAAAATTAATCTATTAGGTTGGCCTTGTTATCCAGCAATTTTGGATTAAAATTCAAAAAATGAGCGCATTTTTAATATTTTTGAGACCACTTTTGTCAAAATTCAAAAATTCTCTGTACGGATATTCATAGTGTCTAAAAATTCAAACAATTTGTTCAAATTTTTTCTCCTAAAAACAAAAATTACCAAAGCTATAGCTTTCACCAAATTCCAAAAAACACGAAAATGAATATTTTGAGCCAAATAACGCACGATATTAAAAAAATTCAAGAAAAGAAAAGAGTTTATTTTTGAATGCCCTACGTGATTATCATAACAACTTTTTTTATTTTCTTGAAAACCCGAAAATTCTAATTTTTACAGCATAAAAAATAATGTAAAATAGAAAAATTATATTTTTCGGTCAAATTATGCAAAATACTGTAAAAGATGAGTATACAAAAATTGTGCATTTTAAAAATATCTGCAAATTTGTTATCAATCACTTTTTGATAGGATGCGTAGTTTTTGCATTATTCGCGAAAAACTTCATCGACATTAAAAAACAATCTGCCCGTTACGTGGACACATTCTCATCACAACTTTCGTATTTTAATTTCTTTTTCATCTTGTGTGTGGGATTTCAGAAAATTAATTTTTTTTATGTTTTCAATGCTATTTTGTTACGATTAAATCAAGTATCGCACGTAGAAGCGAAAAAGCACCTTTTTTAAAGGAAAAAATCGTCTAAACGGTCAATTCTTCATAAATTATTATGTTTTCTATACATGGTTATAAGTATTACAGGTATAATAAGTAACTGGGGATATTTTACTCCAATTTGAGCAAAGTTTGATATTTAATAACAAAGTTGAAACTTTTTTTTTCTGTCTTTTCAGTGGTATTATTTTATTTAAGACTTTCATATTTGTAAAAACTGGTCATAATAATCAATTTAATAACTAACTGAAAATAATTGGGTTAGCGTAGTAAAAAATTGTTTATAATATTATAAACAATTTAATTAAAGAAAATATGTTTTTCTTGATTCGCCATGATCTGCTATTTGAAATGCATCGCTTTTTTGATAAGATATGGCAAATAAATATGACATCAAAAAGGGTCAAAATTTGTATTTGTTTAACGTACGTTCTAACTAGAAAAAATAAAAACGTGCAGTATTGAAGAAAAAATAAATTTAAAAATATTTTGGATTTTTTTATGTCAAAATTGCAAAAAACTCTGTATTATGATTTTAATGTGTATACTTTTTGCACAATATACCTCCAAGTTATACTAAAATTCGTTGCACGGTGTTGAAAATATCGATAATTCAAAAAAGTCAAGCTTCTAAAATGTTCAAAATGAAAAAATTTTAAATAAAAAGTGCTCGAAATTGAATAATTGTATATTGACACTTTGTACATTAGTCAATTGCCAATTACAAATTGAAAACTTATTTGAAATACGATCTTGAATTAGAAACGTTTTAAAATCGAGAACACTGGTCAATAAAATATTACCAATGCTATGCAAAATGTATTAGTTTTAAGTAAAACTTTAAATCGTCATATTTCATCAAATATCCACGTTTTAAGACGCCCTGCGTGAGTAAAAATACAGGTTTTTTTAAATCGTTAAATAAAATAAATAAAAAATTCCATTTTCCAGCCATACTATGCAAAATACAAAAAAATATTCAAAAGAAAAATTGTTCATCTCAAGTAGCTCCATAATGCTTAAAAAACATATTTTAATAAGACACAAGGAGTTTCGTTTTAATCTTAAAAAATACCATTAAAAGTTTGTAAATCCATTTGTCAGCTAAATTATACCGGATACGAAAAAATGTTAACACGAAAAATTGTTTATTCGAAAAAGGTCTATAAAGTCTCTTCAGACTTTCTGTTTATAATTGATAATTGATGATATTGATGATTGATTTTCACAAAATACGTGAAAAATTTTTTAGGAACTTTAACCTCCCCCTTGCGTGATGAAAAAGTTAATCTAAAGTACATTTTTTCAGCCGGTTCTCTACTCTTATTGGCGAAGTTCTTGTTCGTGGAGGGTGCGAATTGGTAATTATCTTTTCCACTTCTATGTAAAGTAAATAAATACTCACCTTTTTTAAATAATATTATTCTTTACCTTTTATTCTCTATTCAATTTGTAAAAATTGCAGAAATATTTTTCTCCTCAAGTCTTTTTCGAATTCCTTTCTTGTTGTATATTGTTGACTTTTTATTGAGCTTCGAATTAAGTAACAACCAAAATGTCTGTGTTTATGTTTTTAACGAGATAAACGTTGAACTTAAATAATTAGAACATTAAACTAATCTTCTTTGTTCTTTTCCCAGCGTTGAATTTGAAAGAAATACCCTATGATATAAAACCCATAAGTTTAGTAAAGAGTGGGGGAGAACAACATAGCAACGAATTTCGAGAAATAAATCCTATGGAGCAGGTACCTGCCCTTCACATCGACAATCACACGTTAATTGAATCTGTAAGTATTAATTGAGTGTGTAAGTGTTCTATTTTTTTGCTAACAATTTTCAAAAAAATATATTGAAATCCCGTACAGTATCTTGAAGTCTTTCATACTTTCTGAAATTTGTTAATTTTGCGAACAAAAGTATTCAAAAATTCACTGAAATTATCAAAACCTTTCAAAGTTTCTTAAAAATCAATTGAAAGTTTCTAAAATCTTTGAAAATTTCTTCTCAAAGTCTTTTGACATTGTCAAAAACTATTAAATACTGTGAAATCTCACATATTATCTTGAAATCTTTAATATTTTCTGAAACTCAATAAGTTGAAAATAAAATATTTTTAAATTCATTAAATTCGTAAAAATTTCTTAAAAATCCATTGCAATTTGCTTCTGAGTCTTTTGAAATTGCAAAAAACTGTTAAATCCTATGAAATATTTAAAATTCATTTGCAATCCTAGAAAGTGTCTTGAAAGCTTGAATATTATCTCAAATTCATTCATTTTATGAACAAAAATATTTAAAATTTACTGAAATCGTCAAAATCTGTTTAAATGCCTTAAAAGTTCCTAAAAATTTCAAATCCTACAAAAATCTTTTAAAAATTTCTTCTTACAGTCTTTTGAAATTGTGAAAATCTATTATAATCCGGTTCAATTCCTATATATCATTTGAAATCGTATACACTATCTTCAAATTATTATTATTTTCTGAAACTCATTATTGATAAGAATACATTTTTTTTAAATTCGGTGAAATCGGCAAAATCTTTTAGAATTCCTTTAAACTTCCTTGAAATTTTCTAACACCCTACAAAATTCTTTGAAAATTTCTTCTTAAATTTTTTGAAATTGTCAAAAACTATTAAATCCTGTGAAATCTAGTACAATGTCTTGAAATCTCTAATATTTTCTGAAGCTGATTAATGTTAAACTAAAATCTTTTAAAATTCACTGAAATCGTCAAAATCCTTTAAAATTTCTTTAAAATCTTTTGAAATTTTCTTCTCAGT
>JAAAKG020042259.1:0-18905 GCA_010014905.2 Druon quercuslanigerum
CGCGTAAAAGTTTGACCAATGGGAGAATTTCTCCAGTGGTAAGTCAAAATGATGCGCGCGCAGGCGGCCCCGACTGGTATCACTGCGTCCTACACTCCCAGTAGGCAACTAAACGACCTCTCCCTGAAACCGACTAGATTGGTGGCCGACTGGCGCTCCTACGACATCCCATCGAGGCAAGGGTACGTCGATGTCAGATGCCCCTGACGGACCTACCCGCGGCAACATTCCTGTCTCCTGGCCCCGCTACCACTCCCAGCAACGGACCCGACCTACTGACCTACAAATCCGACCGGCACGTCCAACCGTCATGGGCGCCTGAATACCGTCAGGATTCCCGTGAGACGTCTGCTTTACCCATAGCACCCCAGCAACCGAACCGGTAGGACCGACCAATCACTATCTCTCTTTTCAGTATTTTTTCGAGGTCGGACTAAACTCACCGGCACGTTTACTCTTCTGCTTTCTCTTGTCCCGATCCGCCCACGCCTGCTTTAAGCCGCCTTACCCTCTTTCACGATACATACATAAAAATCGAATATGTTTAAGAGGTACTTAGAAGATTTGAAAGGACAAAAACAAATTTTAGTAAAAACCAAATGTAGATTTTTCGAAATTTCAAAAGAAAACTTAAGCTTTTTAGGAATTTCGAAAGACTTCAAGAGCAAAAGAACATTTCTCACAATTTCCTGGAAAATTTTTAATTATTGTTTATTTCACAACACACATTTTACGAGTATATTAAAACAAAAATTCCAATTATTTCGAAATTTCCGAAAATTTAAAAACAGAATCTGTAAGACTTTAAAACAGTTTCGTAAATAATTATAATAAATGTATACATTTTTTATTATTTATGAATAGAGAATCTGTTTTTATTGCAATTTCATCTATTTTACTCATAACTTGTCTTTCTTGGTCGAATTCAACAGCTTTTTGTTTAAAAACAATATATTATTCAAAACTGAAATATTCGACTTATCTGAAATTTTTAGAAACTTTTTAAATTTTCCCAAGAATCTGATCAAAATTAGATTTGTTAAATCTTATTGTTCTCAAAATTTTTTTTCTCTAAATAGAGAAACTAAACCAATGTATCTGACTTACACGAAATAAAATGGAATAATCGAACTACGAATTTGACTATTATTAATATATTTGGAACATTTGAAATTCATAACTCTTTTTTGTATTTTCACAGAGAGATCGTCAGGCCAACCATCGTCACCTAAAGAAATCGACTTCTTATCAAGGTTTGAGCAGACAAGTCAACGTGAGAATCAGCAAGATAACCCAAGTACAAATAAAAATTTAATGAACAGTTTTGAACTATTAATCATCTTTTAAGCTGAAGAATCTTCTACTGAACTAAAGATTTAACTGTATTTATGAATTTTTGTACCTCAAATTCAGCTCGTTCCATGTCTGTGAAAAGTTGCGTTGCAAATTCGAATTTAAAAAAATGAATCTATGAAATCTTATCTTTAATTTTAGACAAGAAAACTTTAAAAGTCTTAATGGGTTGCCGATTTGTGACTAAAAATGTCGAAGCGTTGAGTTTCTGCTTAAGCCGCTGAATCTCAACGCTTGGACATTTTTAGTCATGTAGTAGTCTTGCGGGTACCTATTTTATTTTATATGAAAAAGAATAAACTAAATTCCTATCTTTTCTATATTATTTATATTTAACTATTGTTACAAAATATTAGCATACAATAATTAGAAGGCACCACGGGATGCGTTTTGTGCATGTAACTATAATTAATTTTTTAGAATAGGATTCTAACAAATTGCGTCCTTTTTGGTAGAAAATTAAATTAAACTATTTAATTCTAAATTAGCTTATTTGGTTAAAAAATTTAATTACACCTGATGGTGATAAATCAATATTCTTTAAAAAGGCACTTTGCATTTTTAAACTACAATTTTTATAAATGAATTTAGCAATTATTTGAACAACTATTCAAAAAATATTTAACCAAATTTCAATCTATAATTCTGTGATCCATAATTGCGTCAAAAACAAAATGCATTGCAAATTTACAAGTAAAAAATGGCAAGTTTAAATCTGGTATAAAATTGCATACTATAAAAAATATTTCAGCAAATTATTTTTATAATTTATTAATACAAATATTAGTTATTGTGTTTTCAGAAATAGAAAGAATTATTTTCAACCTTTTTTCAAATTAAAATCTTACATTCCACGTTAGCAACCTCATTAGGTGAAGTTTAAAATCATGTTTTCCTTTTAGCCTTTCTATACATCTCTTGGAAAACTGTTTGGACATATTACATAAATAAAATTCATTTAATTTCAATAGGGTCTTTCATGCAAAAAACATTTTAGTTACTGAAAAAATTTTAAAATGTGGTCTAGTCCCATGTCCTAGAATGCAAATATTTCATATGTTTCATGAAACAAATGGGTGAGGAGAAGAAAAGTTATGTTGTGCATGCGCAGATCGATTTGGCTTCTAAGGTTCGGTTAGGATTTTATCATATAAGTTTCAATTTTCCCGCCTCCATTTTTGTAACATTAAAATTTTTCACGAATCCCTAAATGTTTCATCAAACTTTTCATCCGGCTAAAGTTTCATGACACTTTACATCTATACTAATCGTAGAAAACAAATTTCTGTTTTTATTATAGAATTGTATCTACCTAATTTTTCATGTATGGCGATTATAACTAGAAGATTAGGTAACTTAAAAAATCCGTAGAAAATTTAGAGGAAATTTCATCGAATGCCCAGTTATCAATTTCAATGCAGACGGTCATGACTTAGTTCTCACATCCCGGCTTTGATGGCTTTAATGTCAAGGCGGTTTTGACTAACCTAAGTTTGAAATTATACTACGACGCATACAATTTTTATGCCAAGACACTAATTCTGACTGGTAAATGGGGGAATATTCAAAGTTAGGTAATTAACATTATAACTTACCTGCTTATGAACATTTATTTCACCCACAAAACGCCCGACAAAATCACCTTGACAGGTGACTGACAGTTTGTAGACAGCACTTCAAGTTGGTCTGAATAAGCAAAAACAGTCTCTAAATGATGATTTTCCACTAGATTCCCATACGGAATCTGCGTGGCTAAAATTTGTTGCAACTTATTTGAATATTTATTTCTGTCTACATTGGAGGATCGGTGATTTTCTGTATAGAGACATGTAGACTTTTGGCAAAACTAAGATTTCCATTTTTAACAAGAGCCAGGCTTGCGCCTTTCTACCATTGCGCCGTGCCCTAAGCTTTAGCTAGATATTTCCAAGTGTCTTGCCATGGTTGAGCCATGCAAACTTTTTTGACGCGGGTCTCTGGGGCATGTCACATCTGTGGAATGTCTCATCTGCAGCAAGTCGCAACTGCGGCATCTCAACCTAGCAGCTCCTCTCCCGCGCGGCATTTCTCAGAGTGAAATTGACTGATTACATAAATAAATTAAGGTCACACTCCTTCCCCTTTTTCGACATCTCGTGGGGGAGAGGGGTATCGTTGTAACTGGTCGCAGAAATAATATTGGTCGAATCTCTTCCCACTGGTGAGAAAAGCAGCTGGAGCAGATGCCGCAGTTTTGACTTGCCTCATGTAACATGATATGGAACTGCAGATTGTGACCTCAAAATGGAATTTTTTATTTTCATTTATGCCCTCTTATTATTATTATTACACTTCATTTGAATTTTCGATTTTTGACGAAAATTTAAAAAGTTATGATACTCTTGTAGGTAATTTAAAAAGCAACATTTGTTTTCTTTTAACTTTTTTATATCCTGCGTTATTGGGCATTACATGTTAAATTCTGATTTTTTTTAATTTTATAAGACGTAAAACTCTTATAAATTTTTTCGGATTGATAAAAGTCATTACAAGAAACTGTTTGTCTTTTTGAGAAATTTTGGGTCTTGAAAAAAGTGGTAACAACATTTTTTCTAAATGGCCATACTTTTTGAATTTTCATTAAAAATGGCTGGCTAACCAGAAAACTTCAACTTACCTCACTAAGGGATCATCAATTTTATTATCGACCCCCCTCCCCAAATAATAGCCTTTAGGCAAAACCAAACTTTACGTTTATGATACTGATTCTTTTGTGTTTCTATAGCGATTTAAGTTGCCAATATGCCTACATTGTATGCATGACCATCTAGAGAATTATAAACTTTGGCAATAATTCAAAAGTTAAAGAAGTGAATTTAAAAGTAAATGTTGAAATATGCCTTATAGAATTTTGTGACATTTAATCCAGGTATCATTGTATTTTTAAGCTGAGATTGATAAGTTTTTAATAGAAAATTGAACAGTTAAACTTATAATCTAAATAAATAAATAAGAATTTTTTGTAGTATTTTAACTAATATTTACATTCACGGTCGAAGAAAGAATTCATTTGATTCTTGTCCAATATACTTATTAAAAAATAAAAAAATAAAAAATATATAAAAAAATAATTTTCCACCAAGAAGTTGATTTGACGAAAAAAGTTAATTTTTCAACTACGCTGCATTAATTTTCAACAAAAAAAGAAATTAAAAAAAAAGATATTGTCCTATCGAAAAATCTGACGTAGGACACTACATTGGAACCAACCCTGAAAACATGTGCAAAAGTAGCACGACTTTTCTTGCCGATAAATGTGTCATTTGCAGTGAAGAGTTTGAAATAGCTTAAAATCTTGAAAATATTTATGAATGCCATGTATACTTTGAAATAACTGGAGGATCTTAAATCGCAATGCGCAATTCTGTATTCGCAAACTCTGCCATGTATGGTTGCAAAACCTCAATATACAGATAAAACGCTGATAGTAAAATTAAGGCGGTTGTCATGCAATTCCTGCATACTCTATGCGGTAAAACGCTAATGGACAAAGTAAAAAGATCATGCTCAAAGAATTTTATATTAATTTTTTTAATACGTGTCAAATGTAGATCTTCGATCAACATCCAAATCTTTTGGATCAGTTATGATGAGTTTTGTATATATCATTTTTTTACAGAATCATCAAAAAGGCCAGGAAGCGACGCGATACCACCTCCTCCTAAAAATAATAGGGTTATGAGTCCAGATGATACAGCAGACCTAATGCGTAATTTTGATTCAATGCAACCAACGCCTATGCTTCCGATACCTGCAGCACATACTAGCCAGCCTAATCAACTTGTACCAATACCACACCGTAAGTTCGAAATTCATGCACTTTATTGAAAACTTAAACAAATTTTGGAAATTAACTTTCAGCTGAAAAAGCAACTATTTGATTTTCCGTCAAAAATGCATATGTATGTTTCCTTTTTGGTAAAAATTTGTGTTTCTAAGTTTAATTAAATTATTTTTCTGATAATTAAGACTCTTGCTTAAAAATGTATCTTTTTACTTGAAAATTTAAAAATTTGGTTCCAATTTTAATCTTATTATAAGTATTCTTATTCAGGGTTGAAATTGTAACAGCCCCTGACGCTTGGGTGATATCCCGTTGCACCGAGCTATTGGCTGATATATCCGAGATTTCCGTTTCTTATATCTTTTGTATGTTTTTTGAGAAGTCATCTTCGCTCACAAAACAAATTGACCCTCTAGGTAATTTCTTTCATAATTTCACCGATTTTTAGACAAAATTCATCAAAACGGACCATAGTCCGCCACTTAGACCCTGCTCAAAGAAAAAATGCTGGGTGAATTTTCGTACATTAAGTCCGAGGGAAACGATACCTTATGTAATGGTACAATAAACCAAGTAATCTTCTCTTTTTTGTTCTAGACGGGGATCATTCTTTTGCCATGCATGCTGCTCCTGGCATGGGTAATTATCCTGTCATGTATCCTGCTCATAGCTTTCAGCTCCAACCTGATATGTATCATGCTTATGGCATGCAGCCTCACCCTGCTATGTATCCTGCTTATGGTATACAGCCTTATCCTGGTATGTATCCTGCTCCTAATATGTCTTTTGCTCCTCCCATGACATCTGCTTATGCCACGTCTTCTACTCATGCAACGTCTTCTGCTGCTGCCGAACTATCTCTTCATGTCAGGCCCACGTCTTCTTCTGGCGACCCCCCCTATTCTACACTATTTCAATCGACAATTGAAGAACTTCTATATGAACGATTTTATCCCGTAAAAAATCCGATTCGGGAACTTGGAGTTCAATTGTACGAGTTTTCTATCGGTTCCGGGATTTATTTGAAAAATCAAAAGAATGTTATCAAAGACGAGCTCATTGGAGTATACTTTCTAATGTCCACAATTGATGGTGAAGCCTTGGCAATGATAGAAAGAACAGAACATAAACGTACCATTTTACGTGCATTATATATGCTTCCTCGTCCAAAAGGACAACGAGCAAAAATAAACGTGTTTAACGGCAAGGTTAGCCCAATAGAGCCACAAGAAGCAGATGACACGCCCTTAGGAGGGATAAATGCAATCAGCACACATTTTAAAAGGGAAACGGTGGACGTTCCTATTAAGCTAGCTCATCACGTCAGTTTCACATCTCCCAGTAAGCCTCCTTATTCTGCATTGTTTGGAGTGGCAATTGAAAATCTTCCACTTTTTCGATTTTATCCCTTTCGAAACTCGAACCGAGAACTTTCAATTAAATTATTCACTTTTCATCCCAACTCAGGAATTTATATGAAACATGAGAATGGACGAAAATGCGCCATTCCGCCCCTAGCAAAATATGTGTTAACAGGAGTCAATGGTGACGCCTTTGCATTAGTAAAAATACTAGCAAATAGGAAAAATGTTTTAATTGGACTATATCAAGCTAATTATTATCCTGATGTCCTTGATCGAGCAAAAATAAACACAGTCACGCGCCAAGTTAGCCCCATTGGTGCAGCAGAAGCCAATGACGTTCCAGTAGGAGACCATCCCAAAGTCATAGAATTGTTTGAAACGAGGTTTTTGCACTGGGTATATAGGCCGAACCATCAGGAAGGCAGATCAGTTCGACCAAGAGCATCATGAATATTCAAGTGATGGCCGGCTAGATGCAGATTCAAATTTCAACACTGCGCTTTCTAACAAAAATTGTCTGCATCGTTTTTAATGAAGAAACAGTAAGCATAGACGTGAAAGAAGCTAGACAAGTATTGCAGGACAGAAAAGTATGGCGGCAAATAGTTAATAAAAAGAGTATCAGTAGATTGATTGACGCCTGAAAAAAAGACCTTGGGTATTAATGCATCCAAGTGTGGAACCTGAAATGACGACTTTTTGACGATCTTCACTTGAGGTTCTTTCTAGAGAGATTGATGAGCAATCTGGGTGGGAGCAGTGATGCGGAACAAACGTGTTATTTAAATAACTAACACGAGAATTCTAGATCGATCTGAAAATTTAATAACCTCTTTGTAATAATAATAATAATAATAATAAAATTATTATTTTATTTTTTATTGAAAATAATCTTTTTCGCTTGCACATTCTTATTTTCATGTAAAAAATTCACGTTTTTTAAAGAATCATTATTGGCTGTTAGATTTTTTCCAGAGAATTAATATATTTGATTGAAAGTTCAACAAGGAGGTTGATTATGAAACTACTATAGTAGAAATTTGACGATTGCGTGTAGAGAATGAATCTAAGTTGTTAACATAAAAAAATCACCTTTTTATTTCAAAACTATATATGATTGCGTTCGACTTAAATGTTTTGCTAAAAATTCTTCTTTTCTGGTTAAAACTCCTAGTTTTGGCAAAAATTTTATCATAATTTTTTTTTTTGGTTGCCATTTTTTTTTCTCTTATTGAAAACTAATTTTTAATCTCGAAATTCAACCACCTTTTTTGATTGAAATTTATCCTTTTATTTGGTAGAGCAATTTTTTGTTTTAGGTAAAGATTCAATTACTTGGGTAATTTTTTTTTTTGAAGATGAGAATCTTGGTTGAAAATTTATCTTGTTTGTTCGTAATTCATATTTTTTTTATTACAAATTTAACATTATTGATGAAAATTTAATGTAACAGTAGAAGCTATAATGTTTTAGTTAAGAATTTGCATTTTTTGTATTGAAATTGAAATAATTCACTAAAAATTGGTTTATTCTGTTCAGTTATATTATAGGTATTATATTTTTTCCTAAGTAATATTTAAATACAGATTCTACATTTGCATTCTATATATTATAAAGTTGTGCTACCTATTTTTTATTTATATATTACGTATGTAATTGAATGTTGCGTGTTCAATAAAGTGAGATGATTATAAAATAAAATTAGAAATTCCAATCTTTTAATTTGAAAACCAAATTTTAACTCCTAATTTTTTATAAAAAAAAGTATATGTATATGTATATATCATAATAACACGTACACTGTACACTGTACACTGATTGTTAAAAGCAATATTTTTTTAGATGGAGTATTTTCAATTAATTTCATCAATATTAATTTGTTTACAAAATACCTCTCTTGTAAATCGTTAAGATTTATGATTGTTCCGAATTGACAAATCAGTTAATAATAACAGTGATATTTCTTGTGAAAGACTGTTGACAATTAATAAAACAAATAATATAATTCACTCCTTTCTATAAGAAAGACGAATGTAATGAAAAAACAAATATTCATAAGATAACTGAAAAATGGTTTAAATTAATACTAAGTTTAATCATCTGTAATTACAAGTTGGGATCCAGGATTGTTGGTATAGCCTGCTGCTTATGTTAAACCTTCATGGAATTAAATTTCCTTCTCGTAATATTTATAGGATTTTTGCCCTTTCGAAACATTAGTAAAAATTGAGGAAAACCCCTAAGGTGATGTTTCATAATTTGGAAATGTAGGTATTGGCACTCTTCTGGCTGTGTTCTTGTCCACAGCGCGTGTACAGTAGGGAAAGGTGAGATTCGTCTTTACCGTACGAAAGGTTATACGGAAGCGAAAGGCCTATTGATGAGCCCGAAACAGAAAGGGCACATAAACTCATTCCGACAGATAAGTTTTGTTTAAGCATTAGACCTACTGGAAAACGGGTTGGCCACATACGCCCCAATTTGCTGAAATATTAAAAACTATCATTCAAACAATTTTATGGCCTAAAAGCAAATTACTTCAATATACGTATCTGTTCTTTGAGCTAAACTCATGCTGCCTACCTTTGTAATACACATATAGGTGGAGAGAGAGATAGAAAGCGAGAGAGGGGGCGAGCGATCTTATACATAACTTTATAAATAATAATTTCTTCTAGAAAAACAATCAAAGTACTAAAATCAAAATTCTGAGTATCTTGCCTGTTTTTCCTTCTCTTCGAGATAACTGTAAGGTAATGAATCGTAATTCTCTAAGAATCTTCTTTTACAATTTACCGTTTTTTCTTCTCCGACCTCGTTACGACATCATGAAATGTTGTTCGGCGAATCGCTCTGGATGAAATTGCAATAGGAGAAGCATTGCTGAATAAACTTTATCGGACGGTTTGCAAATTCAAAACTTATGAATTTTTATAATTAAAAGTTATGCCATTAATTTTACAAACACGAATAGTTTGTCCATATGGAGAGATTACGATATATGCGTAAAATTCAGGCCTATTGGATATATAAGTGTCAATATTACCTCCTTTAGTATACACCCCCAACTCATCCTTCATTTCGCCCAGCAATAGGCCCTTAGGTACATTATAATCTAGCACATTTTCATCGTACATATAAATTCAAGAACCTGTATTGTAGTAAAAAAAAACGCGGTAATGTAACTGATGTAGGTAGTAACAAAGCTTAAGTCTAGCTTCAGCCGTGGTATAAGGTACCATGACTACATTTGTGCAAGGTGCTACACTTGTCTCGTCTGTATACGTCCAATCGGCTTACAGATCATCCTGATTGAAAGGGGTGTTATTATGAAGTTTCAACTCTGGCTGAATCAAAAACGCCATTCATCTTTTACGCCCTGCAACAACTGTAGTTTTTAAAAACTCATTTCAGGTCTAGTTCTATACACTAAATTTTGACATGCACGAAAAAGGATCGCTACTTTTCTCAAGCAATAGGCTACAATCTTCTTTTCGAAATTAAAAACGTAGTGTTTTTTACGCGAATCGTACCAGTCTTAAAATTCTTTAAGAGGCTTGTATTTTATGGTATCAAGGGAGTGTTCCTCAACGCGAGGCAATGGAAGTACATAGGAATTCTTTTTTGCTCCACTAGAAGAATGTGGAAGCGTACCTTTCTTCGATCCCTCACTAGTGAGCCCGAATGCTTTAGGGAGTGCACTTAGATGAAAAATCTCGGACATTAAACAGCCATCATTCCCAGTTATGGTACGGTCTGAAAATGCCTAATCCTCCGGTCAGCATTAAGGCAAAGAATAAAAAAAATAGCGCGTGGGGATGAAACTATGGGAACAACTTGCAAAAAACCCTAACGCAGTAAGTCTAAGTCTGCGAATTTAAACCCGAATCAGTTGTTCATATGCCGCTCAAGGTCCCAAACGAGATTCCCAAACTTCAGGAAGTACAGGCTCAAAGGTACAATGGCCATAACGATTTTTCGTCCTTTTTCGAAAAATTACTAAATTTCGAAGATTTAACGGATCATAACCTCCTTTATGAATTGCTTTATGAATTGGTCCTTGAAGTATGAATTGAAAATAATTTTCTATTTCTACTCAATAAGCAGTTAGCTCCATTAGTGTATGTTTGGACGTAAGCTCCGTTGCTCACGTCGAAAATTACGCGCACTAATATTTCGTTCACTGACGACCTTCTAAAATTAAAAAGAGACTCTAGGTAAAGGTTAATTATTTTTAGCCCCAATTTTCGCACTGTTCACCCGCTCTAGTTTCGAGTATATCCGCGGCCGTCATACGGTAGGAACTTTCCTACACTGTGACTTGGAACAAGTAAGTCGCAGTTAACATTCTTCTCACTTATTGATCATTCATCGGGACGGTTATCATTAAAATCCTGAAAATTTAGGGGTACCCAAAAAAAAGGTAGGCCCTATATGCGTTTTTCGTCCCGTAAACGGCAACCTCTATGGTGATGTACAGTGATGATGGAATCAGAGATAATAATTCTGGATGAGGAAACCTGAATCGACCAAGCAAGAAACGGCTGTCAAAATTAAAATTCCAGTTCAATGACCCTAAGTCACCCATACCATACGAAAAAGAAGAAGAACATATAAATGCCACCCTTCGTAACTGACCTTGCGTAAGACCCTGCGAGTAGTGGCAGAATAGACGTTGGAAATAAGAGAAGCAGATTTCCACTTGCACGTTATCACGAATGTCGACGCTATTGGGCTGAACCAGATAGGCGAAATAGTGTGTGGAAAAACCTTGAAACTAGAATAATACGCCTCTTGCGTCCGACACGAATCCTTATTCCGCCGACATTTATCGCGTTCCACCGGAATATGTTCCGACCAAATCCTCAGCGGAATAGTCGCATGGGCAGTCTTCAGATCTGTTCGACACATTTTAAGAAAATTTCTCTGTGTTTGAGTACATGACGCTTCAGCAAAGTACTTACCGTATTCTGAAGGTCGCCGAAGAAACCGCTACTCTTAAGAAATTCTCGCATCACTAAAGTGAATGAGCATGGATTCATTAAGATCGTCTTCAACAAGCTCAAGTGAATTTCCAGCGACAGTGTTCGGGAGAAGCGCTTTAATAGGATAAATTAATTAATCGTCATTCTAAAAAAAGGTTTTGCTCCCACAATAACATACCAATGGTATTTCGAAAATATAATAAATCTCCGCATAGGTGAGAATAATACTGCGAAGAACTACTATGAACGTGTCGCTCTCGACGCCCTTAAAACACGTATACTTTCCGTTACGCACCACCGTGTTCCTCAAGCAGGAACCAAAATAGGAGATTTTTCGTTGGTGATCTTAGGAACACCAGAATTTAATCATCCAAAATCCAGCTTTCTTGTAGATCGAGGATCAGATGTAAGTTAAATAAAAACAAAGATTTTGCTACGCTAGTGGAAATGTGAACCTGTTAAGGTCGTCCATATAACGGCGATAAAACAAGACCTTGTTGAGGTAATGGGACTGTAAGTATCACGTTATTCAACACTCCAATATAATTCCACATCGTGAAAAATGATTCCTCGATATGTTCTGCTAGAATCATTGAAAGGCCATTTTTTGACAGAAACAAACGTAAACATCTTTTAGACATATTTAACTGTTAGCCATTTTGGACCGGATTAGCTCAATTCCATTTGTAGGCTAGGAATCCCTATAAGACCGAACAATGCTCAAGCGAGATATTAATCACTTTGTCAAGATCTAGAAATTTAGAGCTAGGACAGGACATTGTCTATAGGTGGGTTTTTTATATAAATGGAAAAAGGCTATCGAATACGAATAATGATACCCCAGTCAGGCCTAGAAACATCCAGAAACGTCGCTAGTGCCTCATATTAGCAGAAGAAGTCCATAACACCAGGAAAAGCGAACGCCATAGTATCCAGGATAGCAACCTTCATGTCTGTAAGGAGCGTTAAAGCCGCTTCTCCACCGACAATCGAACTCCCTGTACCAGTCCCTAGCAAGCGAGGGAGACCAAAGAAAATAACAGCTCCAGAAAGCGAAACTGAACTGGCCCATGCTGTCTCAGAATGAGGATCATCATTCGAATTAGAACAAACCTTTATAAGTAAGCGACTGAGAAGAAGAAAGGAAGCAAACAGATTGCCAAAAGCCAGAAGTGTATGTTCAACCGAGCCATCTTCGGATCGCAGCGATAAACGTAAATTTTGATGGTCATGCAAAAACCATGGAAGTGAAGAACCGAAGGTTGGGATAGGTATCTCAATTAGCCCAAAAAACCATTTGAACTTTTCACAGTGTATAAATTTGAAATTCTCGGGCAGCAGTACGACTGAATGGATCTCTAAATGGTAAGCGAACGACTGGAAGACCCATGAGATTGATTCGGTCAAAAATCACTCTGAAAAATGATCTGCGAACACGTCCCTGGACACCAAGGAATCCGCATTAATGAAATGAACACTAGCTGGTTGCCCAGGGAGCTGACAAAGGCTCAGATCTGAACCAAACCAAGCCACTCTACAGGTGATTACGGAATTCTCGACCCAGGGTTCCCGCTCGTAGTTTCAAAGTGAAGAACGGGAACCCTGTTCCTTAACCCAGCTCCTCCAATGGAAGAAGGCACCAGATCTACACCATTTATTAACAACAATAGAAATCCGAACCTTAAGAAAGAAGAAACCTTTTTCAATAGGAAGCCCGGATTGGAGCCACGAAAATTGTAATCCGCAAAAAAATTGAAGCTTCGCAAACGATCCATCTCTCTATTCTCCACTTTCCAAGTTAGCGTGGATCTGCCCTAAATAGACGACTGCGCAAATACTAACTTATTCCTTAAAAGCCCTATTGAAATTAAATAAAAGTTGGTTAATCTCAGGAAAAGTGTAACCTAACGTTCTACACCAATGGACTGAGCCTTATCAAAACGGTGACAAGCAGACAGTATCGACTGGAAGGACATAACCACAGGATTACAGCACTTTCAGTTAGCCCTAGAACGAGAAAAAAAAACATCTTGCCCTACGGCCAAATCTGTCGACGTCCTAGATTCACTGCCCGTAGATAAAATTACGTAATTACTAATTATAGTTTTCTAAGAGAGCAGTATTAGACAGCCTCTGTCACGAGAAGATATAGGACCTCCTCCCCTCCGAATTAGGACCGAAGTTCGTGGCTGAATATCAGGGTAGTCTAATCGGCGGTCACAAAGTCGTAATCAAGAGATAACGTCGTATAAGAGAAAGCTATATCTGGCCTGGTCTACGAGATGAGATCAACTGAACTATTTAGAAAGGTGTCCTTTGACACAGTGAGAACATTGGGGCTTACAAATAGGTGAAATAATCTATTTTTATCAAGAATATCATATTCGCCAAGCGGGAGATGCACTTTTTCGACTTTTGTACGTTATCTGTACACGTCTCCGGAAAACTTCGGTGGTCTTCTATTTATGTTTTGATCCCCATTTAAAAGAGATTAAAGAAGTTGGAGATTTTGATGTTTCACGTGATTCTTAATTTAGTCAGAATAATTATTTATCTTTCAGGTATATCTTTGTAGATTAAGATTTTAAAAAACTCTCCTAAGTTTTAATATCTTCAGTATGCATGATATAAAATAAAATATTATGACAACAGGTGAAACAATGTTAAATTCATCTATTTTTTGTCGGTAATTCATAATTTTGTTAATTGGGAATTTCGAAAACTTACTAACTTCAGGCTTTAAAAAATTCTGATTAGAAAATGCCAGAAATGTAAATTTTCCAATCGAATTCAATCCAGTCATATCCAATTAATTCTACCCCAGCCCACTCCACTCAAATTTCGAAAACAAACCTTACATCAGAATTTATCCAAGATCTCCAAATCTACCTGAGAAACACAATTTCGAATCGTGCATTTTCGGCTTACGCACGAACTGATAGTGGTAAGTATGCATCTTCTATTTTTGACTACCAAACGGTAGGTATGGTGGGGGTAAATTTCTAGCTGGATCTGGTAGATCTGGACTGCAGAAAATCCAACTTTGGTATGTAGGCGTACACTTGGGCTAACCAGTGTGATAAAAAATAATGTGTGAATTATGGAATAAGAGTCTGTTACAGAAGAGCATAGTCACTGTTGTGAGAAAACAAAAATACCCAATACAATAATTCTTTCAAATATCGTTTCATTCAGTCGAAAACTTTTATGCAAATACATCAGTAGCAGGTCCAATCGTCTTCAGCGTCAATAATAGCTTGGCATTCTCAAGGCATACTTTGGATGAGATTTCTCGCGTATTCTTCTAAAAAAGACCTCCAAATTTTGTGACTTTGGCTAACAAGTTGCTTCAAGTTGCAGGTTCGGTTCTTCGCAAGCTTCATCTTCAATTGAGCCCAAACGTTTTCAACTGGATTTACATTCGGGCAACCGAAAGTCACGATACCATTTTGTTCTTTCCACAAGCGACAGCCCTTGCTTCAATGTTTCGGGTCGTTGTCCTCCTGGAGAATTTTGGAAAAATGCTGAGATTAAAATGAAAGCAATAGTCAGGTGATTCACTTTCACGAAGCATGAAGGACAATACTGCCCTCTGTGTGAGAAAAAAATCACTTCATTCTACGTGACCAATCGCGAGTAATCATGACCACGCTCTTATGTAACAGACTGTAACTGGATTGAAATCGATTGCAATGGATGGCAGAGGACTTAATTGGACTGCATTGTATTAATATCGATTGGAATGGATTAAAATGAATTGGGTTGGGATGGAGTGAAGTGGACTGGAGTAGAATTTATTTGATATAACTGGATGAAATTCGATTGAATTATATTGGATTGGAGCGGGTTGTAATGAATCGGCATGGATTGGATTAGAATGCATTGGAGTGGAGTGCATTGGAACGAATCTGATTGTATTGGATGAAAATGGATTGCATGAGAGTGAATGGGAAAAATTCTATTAAATTGGATTTCAGTGGAGTGGATTCGTTGGAATATATTTCATCTCGGGTTTTTAGATAAGGACACTATGCAAACGATACCTAAAACATCACTTTGGGGATAGGCAGTGAAATTTTTACGTAGTGTGCAGCATACTATAATGTATCTGAGACTGCTATCTGATTGGCTTGTGGACATTTATATCTCTACGTTATGATATCATGAATGCAGTGATCCTAACTTTGGCATCTAAACGTAAAGTTCCGTTAAATGGTCTTGTGAATTGCATTCAACTAAACTTAATTGGATAGGAGGGATTTGGATTAGAATGAATTGTATTGAATTCAGTGGAGTCGAGTGAAGTCGATTGGATTGAAATAAACTGTACTGGATTGAAACTGATTGGATTAGGCAGGAATACATTCGATTCACTTGAATGAGATTCAAATAGATTGGAACGCATTTGAATCGAATGGATTGGAATGAATAGGATTGGAATGGATTTAACGAAATTTTACTCGATTAAATTAAATCTGAGTTAATTGGATTGCATTTGAATGAACTGGGTTAGATTACACTTAATTTGATTGGAATGGATTGGAGTGGAGTAACGTATATTGTAATGGATTCGAGTGTATTTTAATGAATTAAATCGGAATGGATTGCATATGCATGAATTAGACTGAATGCCATTGCACCATTGAAACCTGTGTTGTCGGATTCAGGGGTGTTCGAAAATTGAAGATTTAAATAAACCCGAGATAATAAATTTTTACATACAACTAATACCTTCTCCTTATGAGAATGTGAAAAAATACAATACATTTTAAACATTTGAATATAAAATAAAAAAGTTCACATTTTGGAAAAAATCGATTGGAAGGCACGATACGCGTAATAAGAAAGTTTTTGTTAAAGACGAAGCAGTTTTAGAAAGAGAAAATTTTAAATCCCCAAATTACAGGTGCTGCTGCTTTGACCTATAATCTTAAAAAATATGTACACAGTTTTGAAAAAGAAACGACAATGATTTCGAGACTTTTGTGGCTGGCCTAGTTTTTAGAGAATATTACAAAAGTACTCCTTTGAGGCACCCGTGATGATTCATCAGCTATAGTAGATGCTTTACAAAACTGCTGTGTAAATAAGAGCGTCTCTGAAAACTTAAAATATTTCCGAAACATTGACTCTTATAGGTATCTCAATACATCACATAAACTATCTTGAAGCCTGAAACCGACAATAAAACGACTTATTGCACACTTTACAATCTGATAAGGCACGAAAAGATTCATTACAAAAATTTTGAATTAAATTTTTTCTCACTCATTGAGTAGAGTTTCCTTAAATTAGAAAATATGAGGGTTGTCTATATCCTGGTCTTATCTTCGTCATTGATCCTCAATTCCATTGGTAAATATAATAGTATATTTTTTGTTCTTGAAGTTATATTCTTTTGTACTTGAATTTTAGAACTTAATACATGCTTACTTGTACATTTACGTGTATCCCATACGTAAATGTGAACATATGGCACATTCCCAGATGTGCAGAGATATCCAACCGGACCTTGTGATCGTAACGGTTACGCAGCCGAGTGCGGGTAAAATGGCCATATAGTCCTTAGTTACAACAGCAAGCCTACGGTAAGCCTGTCCAGAAGAAGCCAGTAAAAAAAAAGAGTGTGTTCAGTTTCGCGACAGCGCAAAAGCGTTTTCGACAGTGGCTCTCTCTCACATACGTGGAGTCCCTACAGTTCCTGCGGGGGTCGGAATCTGGTCACTCTCATTTACTTACTTACTGCTTACTGTATGCTCGCCGGTATAACTGGGACCATAGTGACTGTTGCGGTCACTGGATCCACTAGGGAAAATTTCCATTTTCAAATTTATTTACAATTTGAAGTAGAATTCAACACTCTTCCTATCTTTATACCCTTTTATATTTAATTATTCATATTATTTCATTCTTTAAAAAATCGAGATTAAACGTAGTATTTAGAACCACGGTGTACAATATTGCATGCTCAGGCACCCTTCTAGTTTCGGTCGGATGTCCTTCCGTTGGTCGTATTTTCATCCAAGGAGAGGAATTGAGAATTCAGGAATGTAGGAGCAGTAGGGGGGAGGGGAAAGGGGAGATGTAAAAGGTCTTGGTTAACTTTCGTTGTAAGGAAAATAATTATATTAATTAGGTTTTAAAAAACTTGTTTATTATTTTCCTTAAATTAAAGAAAATTGTAATTTTTTAAAGTTAAAAATGAATTGTTTTAAGCAACTTTTACCTACATTCTTTAATGTTTATACTTGTTAGAAAATCCATGTAATACTTTAAACTAAACAGTTAACTATTCGTCTTTTTGTGGTACATTTCTTATGAAAGTCATCAATTCTTTTTGACAGAAAATTTCTATTATTTGGTTAAAAACTTGTTTTTCGAAATTAAAATTGAACTATGCTTTTTTTCTAAAACGTATAATATTTAAACGATAATTAGTATATTTTATTACATTTTATTTGGGTGGAAAACTTATGATTTGGATTTGATAATTTTTGTCAACATTATTTTTTTTTTTTGACTAAAAATGGAAATAATCTATTTTTGCTATAAAATAAATATTTTGTATTCGAAAATTCAATTATTTCGGGTTGTAAATTAAAAAATCAGTTTCATTCGTCTTCTATGGCTTGGAAACAAAATATTTTCGATCAAATGTTTTTCTTTATCCGTTGAAACTTGTTGCGTGATTAAACATTTAACTATCTTGTTGAATAATTGTATTTTTTTCTTGTATTCAACAGATTTTATTGTAACTTAAAATACTTTTTGGTGGAAATACGACTATTATACTTTTTGTTGAGAATTCATTTTTTATCGATGATTCATCAGTTTGCTCAACAATTTAAATATTATATCGAAAAATTATATATCTATTCAGGTTTTGGTTAAAAGTTAATTATTTCACCTGAAAAATGCTCTAGTCAAATTTTGCATTAATAAATCTTAAATTTTCATCAGTTCCATTATGTGGGGGAATGTGATTTTCCCCATCACTGCCCTTCAAATGTGAGTGAATTATTAATTAGGTGTCAGTGCCATGATTTCCGAGACAAAAAAGTTTTTTATAGAAAGAAGGACAGAAGAAGCGCGCAATCATATTTTTACACATCCCAAAAGAGATGCTTAATTTTTGGGTCAAGATTATAAATTTTTGAAAATAAACAGCTTCATATGAAAAATGTTCATTCTTGTTGCCATAGAAAAGATTTTGTGAGATGAGACAACTCAGCGGCGCCATAAACGAAAAACAGCTTGTTATATAATGCATATTTTTTTGCTATTTTTTTGCTATTTTTTACCCAAAAAAAATTTTTTTTGCTCTATTAGTTTTCGAGAAAACAAGGCGCCGCTAGCTTGCCGGCAACTCAGCGGCGCCAT
>JAAAKG020042270.1:0-18903 GCA_010014905.2 Druon quercuslanigerum
AATAAAGTTAAAAAATGGATGTATTAAGTAATCGAAATTCCCCTCCGTTTAAAGATAAATCAACTCGTGCAAGAAAATAACACATCCTTAACCGGGATCATTAAGCAAATTATGTTCTCTTCATGAACTAAATCTAGATTACGTATAGTAAAAAGAAAACATACAATAATGTATAGTTTATTGAACGTGGTTGGTATATCAGATTAAACAAAATGCATACATAAAATAAAGGTTTTCAAAAAATGTGTAGCCTTCAATAAGATTATTTTTATTTGGATATTATATATACATCAGCAATTTAATTTCCTAACATTGAAAACGTAAACATTTTAAAAGTCCATTATTATCTTGGAGAATGGATAATATATCGAACAAAATTAGAATTAAATAAATTAGCATTAAAAATGTTTGAAATTGACAAGTTTGAAATTAGAAGCTACCAAAATCGAAAATTTTGAGATAAAAATTTTTAAAATTGGATAATCCTATCATTTCTAATTCAGAGCGCTCAAGATTGAACCATCTAATTTTGAACATAAATCTCGGTATTGAATTATTTCGGATTCAAATTTCGTAAATAGGGCAATATTTCCAAACGTTATAAATGGAATCTTTTCAGATTCGAATTTTGAAAATTGGATGGTTAAAATTCAAAGGAATTAATATTGAATTTTTCTAACTAAAAGCGTCCGAGATTGAATATTTTAAAGTTGAAAAACCTTGCATTTAAATAAATTTCTATTCGAAGCGATTGAAATTGGTAAATTTCAAAAACCAATTTAAATGTTTCAAGTCAAAGCTTGTAAAATCTTAAAATTAAAATTTGTTATTTAACTTAAGTTAAAACTAAAAAAATTTTCACTAATAATTGTGATGTTAAAATTTTGTATTCCAATATTATTCATACATCAGCTTTATAAATTTCAGAAAAATATTTTTATGTAAAAAAATTTTGAAATCCATTTTTAAACAAATTTTTAAATATCAAGTTTTACGAAGCTTGAAAAGTATAATTATTTATTAATAATTTTGAATTAAGAGCATTTTAAGCATACAAAAATGTCCCCCGAAATCATTTCAAGGCTATTCGAAGGCAATCACCGAAACTTGACTGAAAGCGAGAGTTTGGTGTAATTTAAAATTAAAACTGTTTAAAATTAAAAAAATTTTGACTGGAATCTAATAAAATTGAAAATTTTCATATACAAATTTTCAAAATTGGACAATTTAATTTTAAAAATTGACAACTGGTATTAAGTGATTATAAATTCTCTTTGTTAAAGATCCTGTGGCCCCATCCAAAAAATGATTAAAAACAAATTTGTATCTCTCTTTTGGGTAAAAAACTTCTGCCAAATCATTTTTTGTGTGTCTTGTGTTAGGTTACCAAAAACTTATTTTTAACATTTTTAATATTTTGAAACATTATTTAATAAGAACTAATTTATTTTTCAACATCTGGTTCGAGAATCTTTCAATTTTAAGACTTGATTTTGATCTGTTATTTTCTGAACTTTTCATTGTTTTAAATTTATTCGTCAGTTATTTAATTACTAATCTTTTAAATTCAAAATTGTGAAAGTATCAAGTAAATTTCTATTACTTAATTCAAAACTGGCTAAAATTGTACCCAAATAATTTAGAATATTTTAATCTAAAATTATTAAACTCAAGTCTGTCTAGCAAGGGTGTCAAGATAAAAATGTTCAATTTTGAAAAATTTATAGGGAAATAATTGTCCTTACATTTCAAATATTTGAAAAAAATTAAGAAAATTAAAACCAAATATTTTCGAATTTAAGCTTTTGACACTTTTTTTCTTGGCCAAAAAAATTAAAATGTCTTAGAATTGCGCATTCAAAACTAAGATTTTAAATTAAAATTATAAGAATGTTAAGGATAAGGAATGTATTAATAATATGTGTCATATCATAAAGTATCAAGTGAAAGTAAGACGTTGGATACATTTTTCTACTGAAAAATATGATTTTCTTATACAAAAATGTCTGTCATGGGCAGAGTTCAAAATTTAAAAATTTTAAATATTGTGATCCTTTAGATTTTAATTGTTCTAAAAACTTTGCAATTGATACGCTTTCTAATTAAAAAATTTCAAATGTTATGACTTCAAAGTTAAAAATTAAATAATTTTAAACTCCGTTTAACATTTAATTATTCTTAAATTAGCATCTTGAAAGTAAGTCGTTAAAAATAGTTAGTTTTTAAATTATTCATCGCGATTTTCATCAAAGACAATCACCATAATCTAAAGTGCAAAATTAATAACTTGAAAATCAAAACACAGTAACTTCTATGCAGGCAAATTGAATAAGTTTGAAGATTATAATGTATAATTTTATTTTTTTGGTGAACACAAAAACATATCACCTGAAGAATAACTTTAATGAAAATATTTTCTTGAACATAATTTATTGAAGCCATCTCCCCCGTATAGAGGGCAATTTTTATTTTTTAAATGACTGATTAGTTTCTGAGATAAGAGCACTTGCGTTTTACAGAAGATAAATTAAGAAATTTTGAAGCTATAACTAATTAAAACTTTCTCTTCTTAGTGAGCTAACATTACTGTGTAAATGTCAGCTCCTCTCATTTATTCCAGACTTTTTAATTTGCATAAAACATGAACCTAATAGAATTTTGACAAATTACATTAAAATTTTACTCAAATAATAATAAGAGTATTAAATTTATTAAGACGGATTTATATAAATTTTAGGCTGGTGTATTCACAAATTTGTGGTAAAAAAATGTGCTGTTTTAGAAATAATTTTTTTGACTAAGGGGCTATTGATAAATTACATTAATTTTTTTTAAATAGCACGCTACGAGCGCGTATAACATGTTTCTCATTTTGATTGCCTAATTATAAAGTTAAAATAAATACCGACAATACTATGAAATATATTTAGGAATCATAAAATGTATATAATTTGGGATTTTATATTGTAATAAATGTTCTTAAAAGACTAATTCTGGAATTCTAAATTTTTCTTGTGTTTTTCATTTTCGACACTGATCCATTTTCAAGATCTTTACAATTGAAAATTTCCCCATTTTGTTTGATTTTGAATGTTTATAATTTTATAGTTCGTTAAAAATACTATTTGATGAGTATATTTAATTAATGTTTAACATGTAGTATCAAATAAAATTTCAAATTTCTCAAATTTTCTTTATTTTGTGGATAAGAGGCAAATGTTTTCAATTTCCAATATTCCGAATTAAAAAAATTTTTAATGTAAATCGGCAGAATTGCAGAATTTTTAGTTTAAAAAATGAAACTTTGCAGAATTTTTAATTTTTAAATCGTCAAAATTAAAGACAAATCAATTTTGAAGATTTTCATTTTAAAATTGTTCTATTTTTAAGAATTTTTAAGATTTATACTTAAAGATGCAATAATTTGGAATGTTTATAAAATACACACGATTACAATGGTCTAATTTTAAACCTTTTTAAACAACTTAAATTTCTACAATTTTGAATAATTATAATTGAAATTTCTTGGATATTGTACATGACCAAATTTTTAAGATTTATATTTTAAAAGTAAGTAATTTTGAAAGTTTTTTTGTTGCTGTGTAATTTAATTTTGAAGATACATATTTGAACATTTTTCATTTTAAATATTTGCCGTTGAAAATTCTTTATTTTGAAGATGTATACTTTAAGATTTATTTATTTGGCATTTTTATAGTATAAAATTATGTGATTTTAATTACAATGTAAAAAACAATGTACAATTCTTTAATTTTTAAATTTTACACTTGAAGAGTTCCATATTTAATGTATAGATAGAAATGAATGCAAATTTAAATACTTTTTAAGTAACTTAATTTTGAGGATTTAAAATGGAAAATTATTCACTTTCGAAAACATAAAATAAAAAATTATTTAATTACAAAAACATAAAATTGAAATTTATTCAAGATTATAGGTAACATAAAGAGAGAAGTACACTCAGAAAAAGAATTTCTTGAACCAAAAATAACAGTTTTCTCGGACATACAAAAAAATATGTTTAAGTTGATTCAACAAAATACTAGATTGACGAGACCGAATTTTTTTGTTGAATGAACAAAATACTATATCCACAAAAAGATTTGATTAAAACAACCTTAAATTATAGTTGAATCAACTAAATATCTTTTCAACCCACAAAACTGTTGTTGGTTCAATCAAATTGTTTTTTAAGTATAATTTTTGTATAGGCCCTACTTAAGATATACACACTCAACTCCCGATATAAGACCCCCCAGTTTACTCAGCGCCGAAATATAGACGTTAGTTGCATCAGGTTGCGTCATAAGTCTTAATCAAACAGAAATTATTTATGAAACCCTGCCTGTTCGCGTTTAAATTCCCCCAATTAAGAATTAAATTTAAAGAAAATAATACCCGAAAACGGTCTTATATCGGGAGTTAAGTGGTTTCACTTTTTCGTTTCTGTTTATTGTTTTACCCATTGTAGCCTCAATTTTGCTTTGCTCGGTTGATTGGAATTTTTTAAATGTGATTGACATTAGTTCATACTATAAACTAGAAGATTATATAGGTGTCGGACATTGTCCGTATATTCAATATTGATAATAACTTCTCTGAGAGTTTTAAACTGCTTTAGCTAAAGTTTGTCGACCACTCGCGGATAATCACTTACTACCTATAGACCTTATAGATCTACATAATCCCAGAAAATATAAAATTCCGTCGCCCATATTTTTTAAATTAAGAAATGATATAAAAATTAATGCCAAATTTGTGTAATTCATTGTACCTTCTATCTATATCTTCAGAATTAATAAAAAAAATACGAATTTGAGATAAAATGTATTAACATTATTATTGTTGCATAACATAAAACTGTTTAAAATTTTAAAATATTATTTTGAAACATAATTTTTTTAAATAAGCAATACCATTTTCCGACGAAACATAATATAGAATTTAATTCAAAAATTATTTGTTTAAAAATGCTAATTTTTAGGTCAAATATACCACCATGACCTAGTTGACAAATTGTAAATATTGTTTGGAATCTAATAATTTTTTAATAAAAATACCAATAATTTCGGGCAAAAATCAATAACTTAACTTAAAAATCAAATACATGTTGTTTCAAAAGCATTTGCGATAAGTCAGCGAAAAAATAGGGCATTTAAAAAAAACTGTTGAAAAGCCTATTAAATTCCACGTCTAGTAATGTCAAACAGATTTTATTCTGATCTGCTGAAGAGAATACAGCACGTGATAAGTTTAAAAAAAAAACTAGATTTTCTACAATTTTGTACCTCGACCAAAGAAACTTGAAAGGTCTTCATCGGTTCCCGAGGTACGATTAAAAATGTTCAATCGTATCTGAGTTGAGTTTTAGACGACGATCACGGTTCTCGGCCGGTCTGCTGCTCGCCTCCTTCGTATAGGCAGGACCGAATAGGCCACGCAAAGAGGTGGTGCTAGATTGGGGCTCCCTTATACTATTGATTCTGCTCATCAGTAATTTTTATTTCAAAGTATTGTAAATTTTTTAAATTATTCATTGTTTTTTTTAGTTATTTACAATTATTTTAATTCCCATATTAAATAATTAAAAATGATAAACAGTTTTTTTTATTTCCTGAAATTTTTATCAATTAGAATATTAATAAAGATATAGACATATTGTTACGAGAGTAAACTATTTTTCAAACCTATTAGGCAGCTAAATTCTGAATGAATTAATCATATGAACAACACTTAAAAATATTAAAAGTGAATAATAATGGAATTTCCAAAATAAATTAAATATAAAACAGTGCATAGATGTAATGAAAATTATATTTTCAATTTCTAATCAGTAGTTTATTATTTTCCTTTACACAAACATTTTTCTTACCCAAACAACTCGCTCCTTATTTAATTTTTCGATGTTCAAAATTAAAATCAAGCACCACCTCTGTGCGTGGCCTATTCGGTCCTGCCTCAATGAAGGAGGCGAGCAGCAGACCGGCCAAGAACCGTGATCGTCGACTAAAACTCAACTCAGATATGATTGAACATTTTTAATCGTATCTCGGGAACCGATGAAGATTTTTTTCAGTTTCTTTGGCTTAAATTAAAGATAAAATTTCAGGCTCTATGTAGAACATTTTTAAGATTTTTTCAACAATTTTCCTAGGTCATGCTAAAAGTTCAAGTTGAGGTACAAAATTTCAGAAAATCTAGCATTTTTGTTAAACTTACGACGTGCTATATTCTCTTCAGCAAATGAAAACAAAATAATATAAACATAATATAAACTAAAATTGATAAAATATTATAAATCCTGTTCAAATTATAAATATATTTTTTTAATACCAGTTTTCGATGCAAAACGACAAATTTAACCTAAAATTCTTCAATAATTATATTTTTTTATATCTAGCGATTTTTGATAAAATATTTAACTTTGCACGAAAAACACTAATACAATTCCAAATTTCTCAAGCTTGCAAATTTTTTTATTATAAACAAAGATAATTAGATTTCAATTTGATAATTATTTGTTTAAAAATACTAATTTTTAGGTCAAACATACCACCATAACCTAGTTGAAAAATTATAAATATTCTTTGGAATATAATAATTTTCCAATAAAAATACCAATAATTTCGGACGAAAAACAGTAACTGAACTTTACCTAAAATTCAAATTCATTTATTTATTTTCTTTAAAGTTTTTAAACACAGTACAATAATAAAATAATCATTTTTTCTCAGAAAAAATCTTTAAATAAAACTATTTGGCACTTTTTTGAGCGCTAAATTTCCAGGCAAATTCCAACTTAAAATCTTCAATCTTCATTTTATACAAGAATCTACTTTTATCAGATTTGTTTTAGTCAATTGTTTTAAGCCTTGCGATCAGAAACTTTAATTATTAAAATTATTATCGTTTATTTAAAAAAAAACATATACCTTTCTTCTTATTATAGAGCTTTAAGTAAAAAATTGTTTACAGGGCGGCACCGTCACACTAAATTTTATTTTTTTCCAGAACAGAATAATTTTTTTAGATGAAAACTTTCTTAACCTTATTAAGGCTTCACAAATCTCGAGAGCAAGTTAGTATTATTTTTTTAAATCGAAAAACAGACTTTTACTCGCTATACAAAGACTATTTTCGAAACTATTTTCTTGAATGATTTACTCAGAATAAGTTTACTTTTTCTAGGCAAACTTATTTTCTCCCAATTTATTAGTTTACTATTTCGGGTTCATTTCTCCTCGAAAATAAACTTTTTTATCATTGAGTGGTAATTTCGATTTTAATGTTATCTTAGCTTTCCTGAAAAGTTCCAATTTTGATCGTTATCTGGTTGGATAGGGGAGACCTCCCTACGGTAGATCATGATCCTAAAGTAGGTAATCATTAATAATAAGCACAAATATAAGTTAAAAAATTGAATTTTAATTTTAATACATTAACACTTATTTTATGTTAATTATTGATCACATTAAATTCATTAATTGTACGTACATTATTTTTAAAATTTAGGACATTTAAATCAGATTAAAATCCAAATTAAAAATCCTAATTAACGTCCAATCATCAAATTGATGAAAACAACTGTAAAAAAAAAGAATCCAACGACCAAATTCGAACAAAAAAAAACTTTAATTGTAATCTGATAAAATCCTTGTTAAAAACAAAAACTTCAGACAAAAATAAAAAAGAGGAAATAAAAATGAGAAGGCAGCCAACCACATCACCTCTCTTTTCTTCTTTCGTCCTTTTTATTTCTAATATTATCAAATCACAAAAAAAAACATTGAAAATAAAAAATAAAATTATATTACCAATATTTCGGCACTCACACAGTGCCCTTATTAAGGCAAAGAAATAATTTAAAGAAATTTGTTTAAATAAATAAATAAAATATATTCAAATTCAAGCCGACAGGAACAGCACCACCATGATGCTTACTCCCTGACACCCAAGAATGTTTGGGTGTTTTTTATATAATTTTTTTTTATATAGTATAATTTTTTTTTAATAATTCTTGGGTGTCAGGGAGTGAGCATCGTGGTGGTACTGTTCCTGTCGGCTTGAATTTTATAACGTTTTTATTTATTTTTTTTTTTTATTATTTTTTTTTGCTTTGCGAAGGGCACTGTATGAGTGTGTTTATTTTTTCTTTTTTTTTTTTATCTGAAGTTTTTGTTTTTAACAAAGATTTTTTCCGATTAAAATTAAAGCATTTTTGTTTGTTTGTTTTGGTACAAATTTAGTCGTTGGATTTTTTTTTTACAGGAGTTTTCATACATTATTATTATTCTTTTTGACAAAAAATGACGTGAGGTGAATTTTTAGGTGACGCGAAGGTAAAATGAAAATTAAAGTAAAATTATATAATCGCCTGCCTATTCATATTATATAAGAAAATCCTTAATTGAGTAAATAAAAAGTTCTCGCTTTTATTGCGCTTGGAAAATAGCAATTAGGCACGTCACGTGTGGAGGTTTATCCGAGGGTTTATCGATCTACTCGTCAGATTTGTTCCACAATAATCCGTTCCCTTCTAAAGTCCGGAAAAATAATTACTTCTACTCTGATATCTTGACCGACGTATTTCGTGAGAATATCGATAAGGAACACGAAAAGTAAACAAAAAAATTTCCTCAAATGTCATGGAAAGACCAACTAAATATTATATAATGATAAAATAATGATGTTTAAATAATGTGAAATGAAACAACTATTAGTAAGTTTGGCCCGGGTGGGATAGGGGGTCAGTAAAATTCACATACTTTTTTTCAAAAAGTCATCTTCTTTGGTTAAAAATTAAACAACTTGGTTAAAAGTCGTACTAATTTTCTAAACATTAATTTTTTATTCCCCTCTTTAGTTGAAAATGAAACTTTTTTGAGAGATTTCATTTTTCCTTGTTGTTAAAATTCACTTTCTTATCTAAAAATTTTACTTTTTCATTTGTTGGCTGGAAATGCTCATTTATAAATGGAGAATGTAGCTATTTGGTAGAAAATTCATGTATTTTGTTGAAAATTTAACAATTTGGTTGAAATTTTATTTATTTATTAATTTAAAAACCTTTCTTGGTTGAAGATTCATCTGTTTGGTTAAAAATGTCAATCGTCCTTTTTTAGCACATTAATCTTCTTGGTTGAAAAATCATCTTTCAGGTTTAATGTTCATGTCTTTTGTTGATAATTCATTTTTCTCAAAATTCATCATTTTAGTAAAAAATTCATACCTAATTAAAAATTTACCTATTTTGTTTAAAATTAGTTTTTTTAGTTGAGAATTAAATTTCTTATCTAAAAATGCAACTATTCTATTTTTTGTTCAAAATCATTTTTTTTAATGAAAGTGAATCTTTTCTTGTAAAAAATTCATCTATTTGGTTGGAAATGCTTGAACTTGTTAAAAACCCACCCACCAGGTTTAACGTTAAACTACTTATTAAAAAATGCATTTTTTTGTTTTTAAATATTCATATTTGCGAGTTGAAAATTCTACTGTTTTGGAAAAAATTCTTCACTTTTAATTGCAAATTAAAAACAGATGAGTAGCAGATGCAATTGTTTTGTAGATAAGTCACCTTTTTTACTTGAAAATTCCACAATTTTGTTGACAATTCTGTTTTTCTTAAGAATTAAGATACTTTATTGAAAGTTGAACTAATTTGTTTAAAATTCATTTTTTTAACATTTAGTTTATTAATTAAAAAACGTATTAATGGTAGCATTCAGCAGGTTAAATTAAAAAAAAAATAATTTTATGAAATTTAGATATGACTATTACATTTTTGGGTGAAAAATATCTTTCTTAATTACGGAAAATTTATCTATATGGATAAGGATTGTATGATAATGGGTTTTTTAATCATTCAATTTTAGGGTCGAGTCTTTAACTATTTTCTAATAAATTTGTATTTTCCGCTTGAAAATCAAACTCTTTTTATTAAAATTGGTCTCTATGGCTTTAAAAAATATAATTGTTTGGTTAAAAGTACCACTTGTTTGCTTTAAAATTTATCTATATTTGTTTGTTGATTCAACCGTTTAGTAAAATAATATATTTTTTTAGTTGATCCTTTTGGTTTGGAAATTTTTCTCATTTGGAGAAAACCTTTTTCAGTTTACTTTGAGAGAATTTTGAACTGCGTCAACTAAGGGAAGGGGGTAAAAATAATTCAAAAATGTTAACGTATTTCATAAGAGGTCTCTAGGGCACACGAAAAGTAAAAGAATAACATTTTTCTGAAATTTTATCAAAATGCCAACTAAATATTATATAATGATGAAATGAATTATGTTTCCATAACGGTAAAATTGAGAAAAATAATGAACGTTAAGAAATAATATATAAGTACTAGGAAAAGGTGACGTGCCGATACGTCAAGCGTAAAACGTGTGAATTATTTATTCGCGAGTTCTTGATTGGTCTCTCCGACAATCAAACTTTATAGATTGAGGGGAAAAAACTTGAAACAAATAAAATTCACTTGATTCAAAGAAATTATCGTACTGGACATGGGCGAATTAGGACCCTTCGGGGCCCGGAGCTAAAGTAACGACGGGGCCCCTTTAAGGCGGCGGATTTTAGGAAAAAGAGCATATGCGTTCTCATTGTAGAGGAGATTTCTATTTAATTAAATTCACTTCAATAACAACAAATAATAATTTATTTATACGTGAAAAGTACAGACAATAGTATAACAATCAAATTTTTTTCTACTTTTTACTTCAGCAAATTCTTTTATCAAGTCATTGATCGGTCGGTTTATGAAACTTTCGTAATCTTTTGATACTTTTTTATCTAATTATCTTAAACTTAAAATCTAATATTCTTTTTATACAGCTGAAGGGATTTATATACAAAAATTTTTTTTAGCATTTTCAAATAATATTTTGTCAAATTCCATTTGATTCAGATACATTCTATACTTTATTACTTTTTTTTTTGTATAACCGGGTTATTTTACCGAATATTATATTTTTTCCTCGGGGAAAAAAGGGCCCCTCACTAGCGCGGGGCCCGGTGCTTCAGCACCACCAAGCCCTCCCCATGATCCGACACTGGTAGTGGATACGTCCAATAAAACATTTCTTGAGTACGAAAAAAAATAATTTTATTTTAAAATAAAGGGGACCGGGAGCGGGAGTGATTTGAAAAAAGACACCCGAAAGTAAGTGATCCCATATTTGAAACGAGTTACCATCGCACACAATGAAAGCTCTTATAGAGTGGTTGCGTAGAGGCGGTAGCACATGACTGTAATTGCGCGCGCAACCAACTTCTCCTCTTCTGAATCCGAAAGGTCGAAGATGCAGGATTGCCGATCCGAAAACTTCGGCGGTCTCCTATTTATATTTCGATACGAAATTTGATAGAAATTGAAGAAATTGTCGATTTCATGTTTCGCACGATTCTTTATTTCTTATATCCGTCGATTAGGAGGTTGTTTTTCAGGTGTATAGAATTTTGATATTAATACAATCATATACATAATACTAATATTTATATATATTATTATTAATGTTCATATTATTATAAAAATTTTATATTAATTTTAATTAAATTCATCATTTGAATTAAATTAATTTATTGTCGACTTTAATTGTTCGCGTGATTCTCATGTATCCTGCGCGTCGACTTTAATGTTACGTTTTGTCAGGTGCAGAATTAATTAAATAATAAATATTATATATACATACACTATCGTCGGAAATTATAAGATCGATTGACGCAAGCACTGTTAAAAATCACTGCTGGCTTTGAACCACGATAACTCAGCGAAAAAAGATGACAGGGTCTTTAAAAAAAAACAGTTGGAAAGCCTATTAAATTTCACGTCTAGTAATGTCAAACATATTTTATTTTCATCTGCTGAAGAGAATACAGCACGCGATAAGTTTAAAAAAAAATTCTAGATTTTATAAAATTTTGTATCTGAGTTGAGTTTTAGTCGACGATCACGGTTCTCGGCCGGTCTGCTGCTCGCCTCCTTCGTTGAGGCAGGACCGAATAAGCCACGCATAGATGTGGTGATTGATTGGGGCTCTCTTATACTTTTGATTCCGCTCATTAGTAATTTTTATTTCAAACTATTGTAAACTTTTAAAATTATTCATTGTTTTTTAAATTATTTACAATTATTTAAATTGAGAATTATCCCCATATTAGAGAATAAAAAAATGATATTATATATATATATTATAAAGTTATCTGTGTTATCTATGCATAAAAAATAATATCAATATGTAAAGAAGCACTTTAAAGAAATAAGGATAATTTTTTAATAATAGACCTTATCGTTTTCTTAAATTCAAATACCTAGTAATAATTCCTGTGTGTTTGTGGTTTGGTTATTTCATAAATTATTTCATTTTGAACATTATTAGCATGATTAAACTTTTAAGTATTTTAAAAATGAAACCTTTTAGTTGTATCGTTGTAAATTGTCATAAATTGTAAAGTTGTCATTTTTATTTTAAATTTGTTAAATTATTAATATTCTAATTTTTTATTTTAGTAGCTATTTCATAAAATATTTATTATTCATAAATTTTCTTAAAGTAAATAGACTATGAGAAAAGGCCTGGATGTGTAAAAGAAAATATTTCATGACAAAAAAAATTCTTATTAATGGCACACCTTTCGAGGATCTTTTAATGAAAAAAGAAAAACCTAAGTGCTTTTACTCATAAAAATAGTCATTTTTTAACAACTATTAATACAATATTATAAATTAATAAATAAATTGTTTAATTATTCTCAATAAGTAATTTTTATTGACAAAGTACAGATACATTTATATTTAATAAAAACGTTGAATTTAAAAGTTTCGATATTTGCTGCAAAAGTTGAATTTCGAGTTTGAAAATTGAGATATTGATGAATAATTTATTTTATGAGTAAAAACACTCAGGTTTTTTTTTCATTAAAAGATCCCCGAAAGGTGTGCCATTAATAGGAATTTTTTTGTCATGAAATATTTTCTTTTGCACATTCAAGCCTTTTCTGATAGTGTATTTACTTTAAAAAATTGAATTAATAATAAATATTGTATGGAATTTTCTGAAATAGCTGCTAAAATAAAAAATTATAATATTTATAATTTAACAAATTTAAACTCAAAATGACAAAGCTTTAATTTATGACAATTTACAACCATACAATTAAAAGGTTTAATTTTTTAAATACATGAAAGTTTAATTATCCCAATAATGTTGAAAATGAAATAATTTATGATATAACCAAACCACAAATACACAGGAATTATTAGTAAGTATTTGAATTTAAGAAAACGGTAAGGTGTATTATCAAAAAATTACCCGCATTTCTTTAAAGTGTTTTTTTTATATTGATATAAATGTTTATGCATAAGTAACACAGATAGCTTTATAATATAGATATTTCAAGTTAGTAGATAATTTTACAAAGTCAATCTGTATAATAAACTGCCAAACTGAATGAAGAATTTTTTTTTATCAATTTATGGGTGTTCGATTTATGTTCGAACCCCAAAATTTTTAAATAATAATTTAATTAATGAATAAAATTAATAATATATATATACATATATTTTTTTTAAATAATTAATTCTGCACCTGAAAGAACGTGACATCAAAATCGACGCGCATGACACATAAGAATCGCGCGAAAAATTAAAGTCGACAATAATTTAATTTAATTAAATTAAAATTAATATGAAATTTTTATAATTATAGCATTAACATGGATGATAATATATATTAATCATAGCAATATGTATATAATTGTATTATTATCAACATTCTATACACCTGAAGAACCTAACCTCCAAATCGACGGATATAAGAAATTAAAATTCGAGCGAAGCATTAAAATCGACACTTTCTATCAAATTCGGATCGAGATATAAATAGAAGACCGCCAAAGTTTTCGGATCGGCAATCCTGCATCTTCGACCTTTCGGATTCAGAAGAGAAGTTGGTTGCGCGCGCAATTACAGTCATGTGCTACCCCCTCTTCGCTTCCACTCTACAAGAGCTTTCATTGTGTGCGAGGGTAACTCGTTTCAAATATGGTATCACTGCCGAAAGTGCGAACAGAAGACTCCGTCTTTCTCTTACAAGTATATTTTATATACTACCTTCACTTTGTAATCGCGTCTCCCTTTTGTGCGGCGATTCGCAATTTCTCTGAAGAGTTATCTTCCAAGTCCCCACTACCGCCACACAAACCAAAAGCTGTATATTATTTCTCCTCCTCCCTCTTCCTCTCCTTCTTCCCCCTCTCCTCTCCCACTATGTACTCTCTTACTATGAGATATCCCCACTACCCCACCACTATGTTAACCTTTTGCACTCAAGGGCGTCCTCAATGTGTGTTCTCTATATGACGCCAAGCGTACGTAAAGTTTCACTTATGACCTGTGGCCCCACTGCCACATACATTTTTGTATACCCCCCCCCCCCTCGTTGACTACCATAATCCCCCTCCTACTTCTCCAAGAAGTGATGTGGCTCAAAATTCTCTGAAAAATAAGGAAATTCTGCTTAATAAAGTCCTCCAAAAAAACAGATGTAGCACCAAAATCTCGAAAACCTTATTCCCGCTTTTCCTCAAGGCCGCCCGATTAGGTAATTTAAAATAATTGGAAGAAAAGAATGCTGACAAATTAAGACACATACTTAAGAAGTTAAGTTTTAGTTAAAGGGCCGTATTGAAGGATCTAAGCATGACGAAAATATGAGGTTTACTAATGTGAAAATTTATTTTTTAACCAAAGCAAAATTTTAAATTAAAAATTTTCAAAATTTTAACTATTTAATTATTATAATAATAATAATTTAATTCAAAATTTTCAGAAAAATTAAATTTTGTATTTAAAACTTACTCAGAAAGATCGATTTTGAACACAAATTAATTCATTTTCAACAAAACGAAAAGGTATTTTTCAACATAATATTAAAATTTTCAAGCTAAGAAATTAATTTTTGAATAACATAATGAATCTTCAACAAAAAAATTAACTTTTATCCCAATCTTTAAAATTTCGACACAAAATATGATTTTTCTAAAAAAAAAATCTTTATTAACATAGATAAATCTTAAAACGAAATTGTTTCATTTTTCATTTTAACCAACAAAAATAAATGTCTATCAAACAAGATAAATTTTAGAAGAAAAATAAAATTTAAAAATAACAATAATTTTCAATGGAAAAAACTAATTTTTATTTAAAGAAATAAATTTTGAACCAAAGCGATTATTTGTCTAGCAAGTAAAAATAGTTTTTAAGAAAATGCATGATTTTCCAATAAACTTTTGAATTTTTAAAGGAGTTTTCAAAATAATATTTAGATTTTCAGCCTGATAGTTAAATCTTTAACAAAAAAATAAGTTTTCAACCATCAAGATGAATTTTATACACGAAGAAAAAAAAGTCTGCTGAGGTTACAGAATTTCCAGTTCAAATAGGGACAGCATAGATTTTGCGCAATGATTACTGAATTTTTTGTAGAATTTACAAAATTTTCAGTTGTTGTATAAAGTCACGGATATTTTCTGTAACATTAACAGACTTTTTGATTAGATTTTCCAATGTAAAGATGTTAATTTTACAGGAAAGATCAGTAAATATTACAGAAAATTTCCGTAAATTGCAAAAATAACTGAAAATGTTGTAATATCTACAGAAAACTCTGTAATCTTTACAGAAAATTGATGCTGTCCCTATTTTAATTGAAAATCCTGTAACCTTAACAAATTTTTTTTGCATGTACCAAAAATAAATAAATTTTTAACCAAATGGATGAATGTTCAAACAAATTTTGATGTTTTAAAGGAATTATCAAACAAAAAGATTCATCTTCAACGTAATGCGTAATTGTGAACCTAATTTTGTATTTTTAAGGAAATTTTCAAACTAAGAGCTAAATTTTTAACCTGATAGTCAATTTTTTAACAACAAAATTAATTTTCATCAAAAAAGATCCATTTTGAACAAAATGCAGGAATTTTCAACCAAATTTTCAATTTTTAAAGGATTTGTTAAACTGGTAGTTAAATTTGTCAACCCTTATAGTTTAATTGTTGACAAAAGAAATAAACATTCAACCAAAAACATGAAGTAGTCACCTAGAAGTTACATGTTAAGCTAAACATGAAATAATTAACTTTGTATTCAAAAACATTAATTTTGATCAAAAAAGGACGAATTTTCTACAAATTTGTAACATTTTTTGACAAAGTAATAAGCTTTTAACTAAAATAATAAATCTTCAACCTATACAATGTATTTCTAACCCAATGGTTGCATTTTCCACCCCAAATATATATGAATTTTCACACAAAATAGTCAAATTTTCTACAAAATAGTTAAATTTACGACCAATAAGATACATTTTTTTAATTCGCATTGAGTTTTCAAGAAAATCATTGAATTTTTCTTATTTCTATTAAATTCCTTTCAAATGACTTTGATTTTACTAATATCAATAAAATTTTTTGGAAATTCGTTTTAGATGGTTGACGTGAAATATTATTTCGAAGACTGTCTGTAGCTGGTGAGTAAAGGTTGATTTGTTGTTAATGTATAACGTTAATTTTTGATACTTGAATTCATCACTTGCAAAATTATTGGGTGCCAATAGGCTAACCAGAACCAGAATATAGCCAAAATGGATGCAGGAAACGAGGAAACGAGGAAACGAGAAAAGAAATTGAATTTTTTAGTGTTCAATTTTCGTTCACTTTTCATTTTTTAATCGTTTTAAAAACCCTGCCTCTTTTTAAAAATGTATGAGAAGCTTAGAAAATTGGTTGTATGTCCAGTTTGCCAGCGCCCTATTATAGCCCCAAAAGTCAGTCTAGATTAGACAGTCTTGACAGTTTCCAAACTGGACGCAAGTCTGCCCCGAAATTTGTCTACATGGGATGGGATAGATAATATAAAAGAGGTCCCCATTTCAATGGGTGGTCAATTTGAAAAAGTGGACCTTTGAACTGAAAAGCATCATTATATAAAATAGAGGTAACCGCGTCAACCGCGACTGATTGCATAAAGCAGATCTGTATAAAGCTTGTTTGAGCTTTAGTTTGCGAACAGGGAAAGCTGGATCCCTTTCCGATAAAAAGGGATTTGTTCCAACTGATGAGGTTGAGATGCAAAATCTATCGAAACTCATACAAAGATAAAATAGAATATATAGGCATAAATATTAAGGACAGAGTTTTTTGCCTCGAGAAATGTAAATTAAACTGATTTCAAGTTTCGAATCCAGACGCTAGATGGGAAATTCAATCACCGTGTTGAAGCGACTGTGACTGAGAGACGAGAAAATAAATAAAAAGTGCTTTTCTGGCTGAGCATTGAATTATTTTCAATTATGGTGGTCGACTATACTAGTGACGCAAGGTTTACGTTACTTAGGGGAAAAAAGTAGTAATGATGGGAAAAGGAGATCAGAATCGACGAGAATTTCTTGGAGAAGCTCAAATTCAGTTACCGCCTCGAGTTTACTCTGCGGAGGTTTAATAATTAACTCCTAGGGTGGTACCGCATTTAAACTATCTAGAACATTAATAACACGGAAATCGACAAACTACGCTAACACGTGCTGACTGGTTCGATTGAATAGTAATTTTGCCAATATTACAATATATGAAACACCATTATGTATGTTGAGGTGTTTACCAAAAAGTGCACTACTTTAAATCCCAGTCGGAGGGCTCAGACTCACCACAATTTGACACTTTCATGAACAATCGCTCAATAAAATTAAGCCTACAAAAAAAAAGGATTTCGTAGCCTATTATGACGTTAATTAAGTCCTTAAAATACCCCCTCCCATACTTTTCTTCCCCTACTTCCCCTACATGTCCCGACTTCCCCTCTCTTGCAATATATCCCCTCTCCAAACTTCATTCTTTGCCGCTCCTCCCTTCCCTAACTTCCTCTTTGACTTCTTTCTCTCGCCACTGCCCAAAACAACACATAATTCTCCTACTTCCCTTCCCCAGTCACGACTTACTCTATCCTACTAGCTCTCTCTTCACTGTCAATGATTTCCTCAACTTCAGCTTATTTTCTCTCACCGCCTACTACCCACCCTTGACTTCCCCTAACTCTCCTCCCGTCATTACCCATCACTTCCCCTCCCCTAATTTGAACTAATTTCCCCTACTTCCCTGCTCAGCACTTTCCTGCTCTCGTTATGCTTCCCCTTCCTCTCGTCGTATCCGCTCGCTACCACTGCTTCTCCACCGCTAAGTTTCCTTCACTTGTGCTCACTTCCACTACTTCGCAACCGCTTATTTCTCCTCACTTCCCTTTCTTTAAAATAGTACGGTGAGCGGGCGGGCCCTAAAAATGATTCTAAGAACACTTAGGCTCCGAATTCTATAACCACGCATAAAATTTGCCTAGCCGCTTCAGGCCGCTCGAGTTGGCCCCTGATGATTTGAATATCATATTTCGAAAATTTAACTTTTTAACACATTACGTTGTAGAAAATTCCATGCCGCATCTTTTTTCTCTTGCAAAAAAGTTATATCTTTTACCGTTTCTGTACAAAATCAAAAAAACTTCATTTCTCAGACCACCAAACTTACTAAATATTTTCATTTCAACTCGCTCCGAAAGACAAAGTTCTGTATATTTTAAGATAAAAATTGAATACCCTGTCTTTCAAACTGTCTTAAGAAAATGAGCAATTTAAAATTGATTGATTTTGTTAAATAAGAAAGATATACATTTTTTGGCAATCAGTATCAAAATAACATTAGACAATTTTCAACCGCTTCGTTTATCGAGGAAATTTTGAGTAAGCCCAAGCTTCCAGCAAAAGAAATGCTTAGTAGGATATAATTAAGTTTTCTGAAAAGTTTTACCCTAATTGAATTATTCGCTAA
>JAAAKG020042281.1:0-18901 GCA_010014905.2 Druon quercuslanigerum
ATTCTCTTCTTCGAGAAATAAAATTAATTTATCTGCAGGAAAAGTGTATCTTTGAAGTCCGAAAAGCAGGTTCGGATACTTTTTGGGAATAAACCGAATACACTGAAGCTGGTCAAGTCCATATTCTGATCCGTCAGAACAAAGAAGCTCAGTAGGTAGAGCCATGTACCTAGAAGAAGAACTGGACCTAGAACTGAGTGGTGGCGCGGCAGAAGAAAGATACTTAACAGAATAATGACGATTTCTAGAAGAAAAAGAAGGAGAAAATGAGAAAATAGGCGTTAAACTATAATAGGGGCGCCATTAAATAAGCATGATTGTTTCGAAATTTTCATAAGGTTCTAAAAAAATTCAAAAGAGTTTGAAAAAGCTTGATAAAATACTGGAGATTGCAAGGTAAATTTGAAAGAATATCGGATCAATTTAGATGAAAAAAATAAGAAAAAATAAATTAAATTATACAAAATGGAGTAAATACAGTCAGTAAATAAAAATCTTATAAAATAGGTAAGAATTCAAGTTTACTTTGAAAACCCTCAGGGAAAATTAAGCAAATTTGAAAATCAGCATAAGATTTACTGAATTAAAATAAATTTGAAGAGAGTTGTAAAGATTCATAGTAAAATTTAAAATAATTCATTGATATTCAGAAGTCCTTGAGTTCTCTATTTTAATTTATTAAAAGAAGCGACTAAAGTAATATTTTGATTTTAAAACGCTGCTATAGTGACCTTATCGGAAAAGAGTTACTCAAAAGGAAAATGAGGGAAAACGTGACTAAAAGTTTCGTTAGTGATTGTGTGATATTCATGAAAATCGATATACCTAAGCGTTATAAATATTTCTAGTTCTTTAAACTAAAAAATTAACTAAAAAATGTGATGTAACGATAACTCTTTTTCTTTCTTCAAAATAACTCACCCGTGATTCTGGTTTACATGCTCTACTCTATAACCATACAAGATTTGGCGATGCCGACCTACCGGAGTTTCCCTAATTTCTTCTTCAGTCAATGAGCTAACCTTGCTATTTTTCATGTTGATTTTTGCCCGTACTTTAGTGTAAACTCTAGGATCGTATGTATATATTCCAGCAATAGTATGAGTATCGGCGTCCAATATTGCAAATACGTCCCCATCGGATGTTGTTAATACTATTTGTTCCTGGGTTGGTATAGGCCCATACTGATTCAGTTTTTCGAACAATTTAATTGATTTATTGGTAGGAAAAGTGAATCTTCGAAGTTCAAATTGCTGTTGCGGATTTTTAAAGGAAATAAGCCGAATAAATTCAAGTTGATCAAGTCCGTAGCCAAGAATGTTAGAAAAAGGAAGGCTGGAAGGCGAAGTTCTATTCACGGCTGGAGGAGATTTGCATAAGGAAGAAAAACGTTTTGCTTATTTATTTAAACGATTCCCAACTTTATCGAGCACGAAATTGAAATGAGGCTTTGATTGACCTCAAATTTGTTAGATGCTGATAAATGAACCATTCACTGCCACAATGAATATCAAGAAACGAGATGTATAACTGAGCTTCAAGAATGTAGTTAAGAATTCCTTAGATAATCACAAGAGTGACAACTACAAGAAATTGGTGTCTGTCTTGCTCAAAAACTACAAAAAAATGAGTTGCTTGATGTATTACAAGCTAAACTTTCTTGATTCCTATCTGGAAAGCTTCCCAGGAAATCTTGGGGATAACATTGAGGAACAAGGAGAACGCTCCTATGATATCAAGGAAATGGAAAGACGTTACCAAGGTAGATGAAATACGAATATGATGGCAGACTTCTGTTGGGTGCTTAAAAGGGAGAGTGTTCACAGTGGAAAGAAAAGGAGACAAAATCTATTGCACAGATATTTCATAGACAATAGTGTTCGTAAGAATAAATAAAATCGTTATCATAGCTTTACTGACGTGAGGGTTTTTTAGGTTATAGTGTTATGGTATTTTGGTGATTTAGAGCTACTTACCCATGACTATGTTGCGCAAGAAAAGCTAACGAAATTATTCTGTTCTCTCAAACAAGATTTTTCTTCTGAATGAGGTTATGGGATTTTGAGGTTATGGGGTTATATTATTACGAGAAAAGGCAATTATAGAGTCATCAGGTTATATGGTTACCAGACTAAGCAGAGGAGGGTTAAAATGGTACCAGGTAAATAATATTTTCGATTTCGGTAGTTTATTGGGCCTTTTTCAGGTTATGTGAAAATACCGACGTTTATGGGTTAAAAGGATTGACTATTCGATTTTAGAAGGAAAATATACATAGGAATATCATATTGGCATCGAGGACTTACAACAACCAAAATTTTGTCGGCTTCTGTAATTCCTGCCTACATTCGCATAATTATTATTGAGAAGTCAATATGATATCAAATGTTCGTTTCTGATGAAACACTAACTTTAATATAAAACAAGAAAATACCAAATAATAACTGCAATTAAATCAAACAAAATTAAAATAATTCACTGATTTCCAGAATCAGCTAAAAAATACATACAAATTAGAATTGTACTAAAGTTATAAAAAGTAAGGTAAATTAAAATTAAAAATAAAAGAATTCTGGACATTTGGAATCAAACTAAGCCGTTTTAAACGTTTTAATTTGAACAAAGCGATTTCTTTAATATAAAAAAGATCATGGATGAATAGGCCGACGGTTTTTATTAAAAGTATGAGGAAACCTGATTTTAACATTTAGGAACAGAAATTTTCCTTTTCCTTTTCTGATCCCACATGTCTGTTTTACAATGAGAAAATATTCAAAATTTCTATCATAGTTAGAGAGGCTAATAAAATCTTTACTTTAGATTTAATGCTCTATCAGAAGTGGTGCGATGCAAATATTCGGAACCAAATTCCTGAACAGAGAAAATTAAAACCTTTGAAAAATCGAACAGTTTTAGACATATTTACATAGTTACGATTTAGCGACACAATTGAATTAATAAATCATTAGAGAATTTTAATAAAGAATCGAAGTTTACTAAAAAATAAATGTTTTGGAAAAAAACAACAAAAATTTCGGATTGTGAATTCATCCGATTATTGCGTAATTTAGCGATAGATCTCTCTCATAATTAACGGAAAAAAGAAGAATCACAGATGAGTAGCTTCCCTTGAATCAAATTAGTTTGATGCCAATTCACAAGTAGAAACTATGTTCATTGACGGTTTTCCTTGAACGTAGCAGTGACGAAGCACGTCACTCCTCAGTGAAGCTCTTGGAAGACAAAGAATTGGTAATGATGGCAGGATCAATATACAAAGTGGACACGCTAGGGCTTACCAAAAAATATGGAACCCCGCATGCACCCCCATAAGAATATCATTGGCGTGTGGACGAGATGAATAAATTTTGGTAATCCCTAGCGTTTCCACCCTGTATAAAGTGCATTGGTTTAATGCTCTCCCCACTTATTGTCCGATGGCGTGGGCAATCGGTATAATATTCGACTGATTGGTTGTCCGTTTTTGACTCGAGGCGTATTAATATCAATATTCGCCCGTAGCTTTGTAAATTTTAATTTTAATTATGAAAATATAACGGACCTTCTCATACCAAATATTTCGACATATTGTCTTTAATGTCGCAGTTGTACTGATCGATAGCTTCACTGCCTTGGTCTTAATTCCTACTAACTGTTTTTACATCTTACTTTTTTACTATGGTTCCTTAAGCTTAAGTGCTTTATCAATGCCCCACGCCAGTCTTTTTTGCAAGCAAATAAAAAAAGATCATTTTTATTCACGCAAGGAAATGATTTTTAAGGTAATTTCTAGAAAATCTTTTGCGAATTTAGAGAAATTTGTGCCTATATAATGACCGCCGGGTTTCTGGATATTCTCCGTAGCGGAGAATCTTAATCTTTTTTTGACATACAAAAATCTTCTTACAGGTCTCATCCTTACAGTTCTACGGCTCCACTTACCAGGCTTTCTTCTTCTGCCGGATCTAGATATGAATTTGACCAGCTACCGTTTATTTGCCTGATTCCCAAAAAGAATCCGAACAAGATATTGAAACTACGAAAATACATTTTTCCTGCGGATAAACCACTTTTAATACTTATAGGAGCGGATCGGTATGGACCTGCGCCAACGGAAGAACGCATTGTATTATCAACATTTGCTGGTGACGTCCTTGCAATATTAGAGAGTGTAAACTATTTTAGTGGAATATATACATATACTTCCAATGGAGCTAGAGGACGGTCAAAATTCAACATGAAAAATAGTAGGATTACAATAATGACGTCATACGAAGTGGGGGAAATTCCAGTAGGCCGCCTTCGACCAATCGTCAATAATTTTGGAATCCTGAATGTCATTCATAATCATCCACGCCATCTAATCATTTAAAAAAAATGTAAAACTAAGAAAAAGTTTGTAATCCAAACCCGTCTTGAAATAATAACGTAATAACGCGCAAGCAAATTCAAATGATTAAGACAAATATTTTTAAGAAGCTTAGAATAATTGGTAATAGTAAAATGCTACAATTTTAAAATAAACCAGGAGAAAAAACAAACTGAGGGATACTCGATAATCAATTATATTTGTATAGGGCCAACCCTATAACATAAAACATCAATTTCGATAGCAACCCATGGAAATTAAAAATAATATAACATAAAAAGAGCTTTTTCGGGTTTAAACTCTGTACAAAACTAGTAATTTTTGCAAAAGTTTTATAAACATTGCCGTTCACTCCTTCAGGGCTTACTTGAAACTGAGGTATCAGGTTACGTTGTTTTGACATATGCTCTCTATAAAGCCTCTGATTCGCCAGAGTACACCACCATTGAGACTGGTCGCTAGGAATATATATTGTGGATTCAAAATTACTAATGCGATTATCAGTGATTCTGAATCTACAATATTCATCCCTTCACACGAAAAAAACTAATAGGATACGACGTAAAAACTACCTTCATAAAAACCATAAACTTCACAGCGAGACACTATCTGATGTAATACCTACTAATCTCACCTCTCGAAGACTTTACAGAGTTCTAAAAATCGACAAAAACAACATTCACTCAATCAACTCACGAACTCACAAGCTAGCACGCTTCCTATTGAAAGAACTAAATTTTTTCATAAGTATCTCATACGTTTGATAGAACCCTGTATCATAACTACCAATAAAACCAAAATCTTCACCCAATCCAAGATTAAACCGGAATTTTGGTTTTCGTTTACGACAATTTTGTCATCTGGTGGCATAGAGAAGATAAATTAATTGCTTTTTGATTTTACAAACCGTTCACCTCCTAATGTCCAGTTCACCATAGAAATTGATCAAAACGGAAAATTTCTTTTCTTGGACGAGCAAGTTTACGAACGATCTGAGAACACATTAGGAGATGAAGTTTACAGAAAATTCATCCTACGAGAGAGAGAAAAACGACCACCACCCTACCCTACATCCGAGGTGTTTTTTGATTAAAATTATTTATTTAATTATTTGTAAGCTTTTCCCATGCAACAAAATACAAATACCAGTCGTCTTGATTGGAGCGCCAACTGTCGGATTAGTTTACGGGCCGAACGCTAAGAAAATCAGAAAAGTGAGGACGATGCATAGGGGTGGTCAGAAGTAACAGACATCCTAAAATACCCTAGTAACATCAATAGGGACAGCAGATATAGTACCAATCCTGTTTGGCTTTCCTTCCTTCTGGAGTTTTAAAAAAATTCTTGTTTGGGCAATCAGGCGCGACAAGTCTCCATGGAGGAGTGCTCTGGCCAATAACAGGCATCGTATAGAACATACATAAGAACAACATAACAAGATACCTCAGTTTCAGTTCATCCGGAAATAGCTCTTTTTATCATAATCAATCATCGTGAAAGCATCAAGTATTTAGGTATGGAAAAAACTTAAGCGAAAGTGTTTGAAAACTATTTTTGGCCTGGAATGTACTCTAACACATTAAAATACGTTAAGCAAGGCAATTTGCTAGAGAATAAAACCAAAATTACATAATCAAATTGGTTTAATGAAAAAAACGTATGCCCCCAAATGAGGAACACCTAGAATTTTTTTCACAGATAACGGAAAAGAATACGTAAATTATTAAATAATTATTTTAACTAAAACTTTTAGTATTCGAGATTTGAAAAACAACAATAAGATGTGACAGGTCAAACAAAATGACAATAAAAGCGTATCTATAGAAACATTACAATCTATTGGATAAAAATGTAGTTGATTTACAGTTTGCGTAAATACAAGAAAATATTCTTAGACAGGTGTCACACCAGCTATTTTTAATTCAGCTAGAGAACTTCAACTAATTCAGGCGTTGAATAAAATTTTAGATAACAAAAGCAAAATTGATTTTCACGAGTCTCAAAAATTTGCAGATAGGAGGGGAAAATTGAAAATAATTAGAGAAGAAGCAGTTAACAATTTAGATACCGCAAATGAAACAATCTAGAACAGTTCCACTGAGAGAACAATATAATCCTCTTAAGCCAATGCTAACAAAGGATAGAATTTTTTTTTAACGTCTAATTATGAAGTGTTTTAATCATTATAAAAAATAATATATTTTCTGAATCTTTCTAGAAAAAGATCTACTCTCGTCGCTCTACTGGCAATCAAACCACCAATTTTCCGATTGCCGTTTGGGTCCTTTCCGATTAAGCTGTTACGGAGATCTAACGAAGAATATTTTTTCAGAAATACACGCTATCGCAAGCCAGGTGTTACATTTATGATACACCTGGCACACATTTATGATATGTACCATCTGGCTTGAGATAGCGTGTATTTCTGAAAAAAGATTCATCTTCTGATTTCCCTAATAGCTTGATGGGAAAACACCCAAGCAGCAATCGGAAGTTATGGGGTTCGATTCCTAGTGGAGCCACGAGAGTAGATCTTTCTTCAGAAAGAAATTAATTTTAAAGATTAAAAAAAAAATTATTTTCCATCTTTTCTGAAAATGACGTTAAGGCTTTTTTACATTTGAAGAGGTATCCACACTGATGGATGGTAACTATCTCTGACGATAACACAGATTCCTTTAAATTTCAAGATTTCCTAATCAAAAATATAATATGACGCTATCATTTTTGATACTCTAAATTAAAGAATGAATCAATAAATTTATAAATGTATGAAATGAAATCGTTTTTAACTATTTTAACTAAGAAAATTTGTTTAAAATTCTTTTAACTTAACATTTTTTTAATTTAAACTTGGATTACTATAATTTGAAGTCGTTTTAAATTAATAAAAAAAATGCATTGCATTGCAAGTCTATTAATTCTAATTTATTTTAATATTTTTAATATTTTGAGAAGTTTCAATTAAAAGTTTACATTTTTATAATAAATGAAGCTTTTGAAATTGAAATAGTTTAATTTTTTACTTTGGAATCTGTTAATTGCATCATTTCGAACAGTTTCAGAATCGCTTTGTGAAATAAATTATTGTTATCTTCAAACATAAATTCACTGTCGTTTTCCAGAACAGGGGCTTTATTTATAAGTCTGCAAAAATCTTTTAAATCTCATCAAATCCCTCTGTGTTCTTTGCAATTCCCTGTGATATTTTGAATTTATTGATACCCGTAGATATCGTCGATACACTTTTCGAATTCCTTGAGATTTTTGAAATCCTAAAACTTCTTCTAATCATGTAAAATATTCGGAAACACTTCAAACTTTAATGTTTAATTTGAAACGGTGAATTTTCTAAAAGATTTATATTTCTGAATTGGGACAGAAGATAAGAAAAGTTATAGGATAAAAAATTCTTCTATAGAACAACAATTTGTTTGAATTGGACTAAAGAATTATTAAAAATAACTATAATTCTAAGTGGCGACGTCGAATTTTCGTAATGAATTTTCATTTTTCCTTAAACTTTAAATATTATTTAAATAGTGATAACAGCTTAAACGAATTTAATTAGTCAATTTCGTTATTTGGAACTCAGTTAGGTGAATTGTAAATAACGGTGAAGGGCAACTAGGACACCTGTGATCTAGGAGATAACGACTGTTAAATAAACTATATATTCTGATAAAAAACCAGCGTATTTATTGGTTAACTTTTTCAATAAAGTTCTTTATTAATTCATTTATTACTTTTTCCTCTAATTAGCGAATATGATTATTTTCACTCGCATCGTGTCCCTGGCAGTTCTCCTTAATTCTATTGGTGAATATAATATAATCTAATTTGTTTTAATATATTATATAATATAATATATCTGCAATTACAGTAGATTATTTATTCTATGCACAAGTAAGTATTAGTATTAGCATTAATTTTCTCTTAACGGAAATGCATAATTTCTTGCGTGATAAGTTTTCTAATACAGTTCAGCCTCTGAATAGTGCGCATCTCGGAATGGCAGGGGAAAATTTTCTCGGAAGCGCGCTTCCCCCACCAACGTCCTCCGTACCACGAGATTTTTGTATGCTCCGCCTCTCAATTTTTTTTCGAAAAATTCAAATGATAACTCGGGCTTTGAACTCGGGATTAAAGAGCAGCTTCTACGAAATAAAATCATACTAATAATTTTTATTTCTAGCTCCCCTCCCCTCACAGAAACCCAGATTTCTTTTAAATAAAAGTAATTACTTATAGACAATTAGAATATCTCTTCTGTATTTTTAAACCTTTCTTAATTGTTTAAAATCAATTTAACTGACTTAAACAATTTTTTCGCCAAATACTAAAAAATAATCGTATTTTATAAATGAAATGTAATAGTCGGTCATTTTTTAGAGTAGTAAATTTGGTTAAAAATTTTATGTTACAAAAAATATCCCTCTTGCAATTTAAAATTTACCAATATAAAAGGTACTGCCAATTTAATAAAAATTAAAAACTAAAATTTTCTCATTTCAGGCAGGGTAAAATTTTTTAAAAACACAATAATGCTTCCCATTCGTCCGCTGAATAAAAATTTAAACCTAAAAACGTTCCTCTTGCAAGTGGAAAAAAATTGAATCCCAAAATCTTACTTATTTTTTCAGTTTTGTTAGATTCAAATTAATAATTTTGAAGTGGGATATAACGTTAAAATAAATTTTAAATGTTGCAACCTTAAATTTTTGCCTTACGTGGCGTTCTATTTCTAAAAATTTAGTTTTAAATTGTTTTGTTTTGAGTATTTGATTTACAATTGCTCATTTAAAAATTTTTTTGATAAAAATTATCGATCTGAATGGATCAAAAATTTAATATTTTAGACTGAAAAAATATTTGAATGGTATTATAATTAATGTAAAAACTCATAATCATGAATATAATAATTTTAAGTTATTTTTATATTATTAAATTGTTATTTCATATTAGTAATACAATACTCAATAACATAACCGTGGTGCAAATAATCAATTTATGTTACTACATTCAAAACAAGTTACATTCAGTTTTTTGAAAAAGTCAAACAGTCAATAGTTAGTTAATCAATTAATAATATTAAAAATTCCATAAAATTTTTTAATATATTTACATGTAATTTTAAATATTAAACGCAGATTCAATAATATTTAACTTCAATTTTTATATAATTTAATATTGTAAACAAAGTGAATCAGCTAATAATAATAAAACAATCAATAACTTAAAATGCAATAAATGAATTATTTTCATTGAGCCATTAAAATAATTTTCACTTTATTTTTATTTTCTTTTTAATTCGCACTTTCCTTTCAGATACTTGGAAATCGTAATCAACTGATAATTAATAAATCAGTTTATAAAATGAAATAAGCTTTAAAGAATTATTTTCATTAAAAATATAAATAATTCTTATTTTATATTTTACTTTAAACTCAAAACTGCTTCTCTAAAAAATTATGCTACATTTTACTTATATTAAAAGAGTAAATCACACCCAAAAATACATAATTTGTTCTTTATAATACAGAAGTGAGCTGGCTCCACGAACTTGGGCAATTTTCACATTAAGGCATGTTATCAGTGGGTTACGTGACCAGATTCCTACCTTACCGACACTTTTTGTATTTCCTAACTTATTTCCATACGAATTGTCAGACCGAGTTAAAAAAATTGAATAATGAGTAAAATCATCATCTGAAAAAACATATATCTAAATATATGTGATCAGTAGAAAAATACATCTTTAAAAAAAAACATCTGTAATTTTTCGACAGATTTGGACAATTGGAAGGTCACCTCTAATAGGTACTGTAATACTCAAATAATTCCTTTAATACATTGTTGTTATCCTTTGTTTTCATCGTAGAATTATTCATTCAAAGGGCAAATTATTCTGATACTCTAGCCTGGAACACTCCACATATTTGTAATGTGATCATGCATTAAAAAGAATTCATGGTTAATTCCACCGAGTCTAAAAATGAGGTTAGGTACTTCTTTCTTTGAAAGTGAAAAATTTGCCAGAAGATAACAATAAAATCCCTTGTTTCTTGTTGCAGAATGGAGTTTTCAATTCGAGTGTTTACCTAACGGTGAACCTATTCCCGGTCTTCCTCGTTCTGGAATCTCTTCTCCTCAAATATGTAATTCTCCTGAAAGTTCGCTTCCCCCTTCCGCAACAAATTTTTCGTTTCATTCTTCTTTCTCTGCAGAGCAACCCCTTAAATCCAGATCGAGGTATCTTCATGCCGATCATCCTCTGCATATCAGATCCCGCTCTTTTCCTGCGGAATCTACATTGCGAGTAAGATCCAGGTCTCCTCATGCAAAGCCGCCTCTTCATGTAAGGTCCAGGTCCCCTTTGACAGAGCCGCCTCTTCGTGTAAGATCCAGGTCTCCTCCAGCAGAGCCGCGTCCTCATGTCAGGTCCAGGGCTCTTCCTGTCAGGTATTCTTATTCGCGCTTATTTCGATTAAGTCTTCAGCAACTTAGATTGGTTCGACTCATTCCCAAAACAAATCCGAATCGGCAATTCGAAATTCGAAAATACACTTTTCTTCGCGATATGCCAATTCAAGTGAAAGCGCAACGTTATGCCTTTCAGCCCATACCAAACGAAGAGCAAACTGTATTATCAACAACCAATGGTGACATATTTGCAATATTAACGAGAAATAATACAAATCTTCGTGGAATGTACTCCAAAATATATAACCCCGATCGATATGAGCATAACAAACGGGTCAAAATAAACATGGAGAATGGCGCGGTTAAAGAGATGTCACCAGAAGAAATGGAGGAATCTCCCACAGGCCAGGCTCACCCAATTTCAAGGAATTTTAACAGAATAACTCTGCCTTTTAATGAAGACAAATAAAAACTGTACTTTTACGTGAGGGTCACCCTCGCGTTGCAGCGGCATTGCGACGGCAGATTTATGCGCAACTATCAACCACAAGATAATTTTAATTTCTAGAAAATTTAAAACTAAACAATAACATTTTGTATGGTTCGAAGCAGGATTAAAATATTACAAGAAACTGTTTATTAAGGGACGGTATTCTACAACTATCTGTATTCTGGTGCCATTACGTTAGAATTTTTGTAAATGTCTTATCGCTTTTGAAGGTCTCGAAAAAAATTCGCAAAAGCGCCGTTTCGTCAACTCAGGTGGCACCGAAATTCAAACCCTAACAAGACCTCATTGTTTTAAGGAGGAATAAACTGTATCGCTCATAAATCGCTAAAAAAATAAAATATTCTATATTTTTTTAGGAAAAAGAGCGCTGCTGCATGTGGCGTTTGTCAGGTTTCGAATCTCGCTTACCCCTGGAGCTATCAGGACCCAATTTTCGATCGCGCATAACCTCTAAATGACAATTGATGAAGTACCAAAATTAAGACACATGACGTAGATGGTTATTAACTAACCACTCTTTGCTTTGTTCAAATATACTGTGCTTTAAAAAAAAATACGAACGTTTTTTTGCGCTCCTGTAAAATTTGCGAAGTGGTGGCTATCAGGGTTTGAATTTCTGTGCTACAATTGTCCTTGCTGAATAAAGCTGAGTGGGACAACAAACATGTTCGGGGACAAGCTTAAGATTGAAGCTAGTTCGTTATTTTTTAATGGATTTAATGTAAACGCTGAAGCCCAAGTGGGCCCCCTAGTCTTCTGGCCTCATCGAAAGTGGCACACTTGTATTTAATCTCGAGATAGTATCCTGAATCTGGGTACCTTTATCGAGTGAGAAACAAAACTTTTTGCACAGCGAAGTGAGCCTCACCCACTCTGCCATCAAAGAGGCACATTAGCAAGTCAGTATAGACAGACGATTAGCTTCGGGTGACTGCAGACGATCTTGTTTGGTCATCAGTTGCATGCACAAAGTCAGCGCACTAGCTTCTTGTGTTATGTAAGTGTATGAATTTATGTTAATAGACCCGTCAACATGGAGCCCCATCGGAAGGATATCGCAAACTCTTTTCCGATTATTCTCAACGTCTACGAGTTGTCTTCAAATAATTTTCCCTCAACATAGAATCTCTTCTATGGGAGTGAACAAGCTTCTTTTTAGGAGACCTCCAGTCAAAGGTGAGATCCGAACCACCAAAGTTTTACAAAAAGTACGCAGACAAATATAGATTGTTACCGGCACTGAAATCCAACCCCAGGACTGCTACTTGGAAACCTGACGCGCTATTGCCTTGGGCTCCCAAGGTTTAAAGCTAATTGTTGCAAACGAATTATGTTAACAAATAATTTTATGAGGAGCTCAATAGTTTAAAAAAATTATGTGTTGACCAAATGTGTTTGTGTGCCTTATATAAATAATATGAGTGAAAAGTGAATACTAAATATTAAAGAGAGCAATAAATTATGAACAGAATTTCAATTTGATGAATTAAAAACAAACTTTAGACTTTTAAAATATAACGAAAGTTAAATAAAACAGACCGCGAAACACAGTTATTGATAATTGATATAAGATTTTCTATTTTAACCAAAATTATATCTCCTGTCCTGTATTCTCGTATCAAAACTATTAGTACCATCAGTCAGAATTTGTTTTCGAAATAAAACCAAACCTGGATAAAAGTGACACTCAAAATCGGTTATTGAGCACAGATGTTGAATTGGGAAAATAACACAAGATTCTCTGAAAATAAGATTTTCCGTAAGACAGGAACACAGGCAAAAAAATCTTGAAAGACTAGCTTTTATTTCATGAGAGAAAAGATTCCCTTAATGAAAAAATACATTTATTTGATGCCAATATTGAATACAAAAATTCAATTGACTAATTAAACCATAATCAGATCACTTTTTCGATCTGCCAATATCAAAAACTATTATCCCAATGAGACGGAAAACTCAATTTGGTTCAAACCTTATTGGCTACTTTGTTTGGTCTTCCACTATCAAAAAGTGTTGCGCCAATGTGTCAAAAAAGAAATAGAAACAGAATTTTCTTGACACGTAATAAATACATCTTGTATACCTTAATCAGTATTTAGGGCATTTTTTTCAAGTAACCCCACTTAAAAATTTTAAGTTTTCAGATCCGGACTATGTTAGCGAAATTTATTGTCCTATTGGACAAAACGCTTTACACCTAATTTTAGGTACAAATTTTAAGGTAAATTTTAGGTATAAAGTAAAATTTTAGAGCTTATTCAAAAATTTAATGACATTGCTATTAGATGGAAAAAAAGAAAGTGATAATTAAAAGGACGTCACGCAGAAAAAAATACATAATAGTGTAGTATCTAAAGCATATGCGCTCCCAAAGTTTCACAAACCTGATTTAAAATGGTGTTTATTTGTATCGGTGGTTTGTGAAAAAAGTTGGGATTTAAAAGAAAATCTCAAAAATATTAAAGTGCCTCATTCACATTCAAAAATTTCGTTGGATATAGTGTCAATGTTGGATAGTATTCCATTGGACCTTGCACTAGATTGTATTGAGGAAAAATGAAGTAGATACAAAAACTTAACCAAAATTACTGAAAACAAATTTCTAGCCGCTACTCGAACTGTCTTAAATAAAACAATATTTTCATTAAGCAATAAATTTTATAGCCAAATTTCAGGATGTCCAATGGATTCTACATTATCTCCAATTGTAGAAAACTTAGTTATGGAAGATTTGGAAACAAGAGCCTTTAATAGTTTGAGTCTCCAATTCAGGTAAATTGTTCAATTAATAATAAAAAATTAATAATAAAAAATGCATCCTTTTTGGTTGAAAATGCAACTATTTGGTTGTACATTAATATGCTTTGACTGAGGATGCAACCATTTCATTGATAATTAAAAACTTTCATTGTTTAAAAATTTAACAACATATTTAATTGAAATTTCTTTTTTACTGAGAATTGATTTTTGAAACTAAAAATGTAAATATTCTATTTTTCATTGAAAATTGATACTTTTAATTGGAAATCGATCTTTCCCAATTAAAAATTCATTCTTGTTGCTTAAAAGTGGATTCAACAATTGTTGGATTCAACAATTGTGTTAAAAAGTTAATGAGCAGGATTTCCTGAAAATAAAAACAAGAATCCAAAGACTAAATTTGGACAATCAGCATAAAATGTTTCCATTACAATCTGAAAAAAATCCCCTTCTTTCCCAAAAAAGAGAAGAAAGAGAATTTCTCCCCTTGAAAAAATACAAAAAAGATAAAAGACAAAATGTGAAGGCAACCGTCCAAATCCCCTTCCCTCTCTCTTTTTTTAACAAAATTCTCATCTATAAATATTTATTTTTTCCTTTCTTTTGTCTTTTTTTAGCAAACCACAAAAAAATTTTTTAAAATATAATCACCAACGTTTCGGCACTCATACAGCACCCTTATCAAGGCAAATTGAAAATTTTTAAATACAAGCCGACAGGAACAGCAACACCTTCATGATGCTCTCTCCCTGACACCCAAGAATGTTGTGATGGTCAAAAGGCAAACCAATTGTAAATAAAGCTAAAATAAAAATGATCTCCAATCCAAGCGTTGGTGATTATATTTAAAAATGTTTTTTTTGTGGTTTGATAACAAAACAAAACAAAAACGAAAAAAAGGGAAAAAAATTATTTATAGATGAGAATTTTGTTAAAAAAAGAGAGAGGGAAGGGGATTTGGATGGTTGCCTTCTTATTGTTTCTTTCCTCTTTTTTGTATTTTTCCAAGGAGAGAAATTCTTTTTCTTTTCTTTTTTAGGAAAGAAGAGCATTTTTTTCAGATTGAAATGGAAACGTTTTATACTAATTGTCCAAATTTAGTCGTTAGATGCTTAGTTTGATTTTCAGGAAATTCTGCTCATTAACTCGATGATTGGATTTTAAGTAGGATTTTAAATTTTATTTTAATCTCATTTATGATTCTCCAACGTTAAAAAGTTCGTCTTTTTTGGTTGATATAAATTGTTTTTCATTTTAAATAAGAATCTTGTTTTATAGAAATATCAACTATTACCTGTTTCGTTTCGAATTCGTATTTTTTGTTTAAAGTTAAAATACTTTTTCGAAAATTTATTTTTTTGTTGTTGTTAAAGATTTATTATTTTAGTTAATATCTTTTGTATTTTTTTTTAATTAAACCATTTTTATGAGAATTAAATTATTTGGTAGAAAATCTACTTTCTCAAAAATTCAGCTACTTGTGTGAAAGTTTATCTACTTAAAAAAATTATTTCGTTTAGTTCAAAATTCATCTCTGGTTAAAAATGTAACTATTCCATTTTTTGAAAATTAATTTTCTGGATTGAAAATCCTCTATTAGGTTGAATGTTGAACTCTTTTGCTGAAAAATAATTTTTTCAAGGTTTATCATTTTATTTGAAATTTCTTCATGCAGTTTAGAATTTAACTATGGGACGTTCTTTGTCAAACGGAACAAAGCTCTGTCAAGAATTCCTGTGAACAGATTTTAATGATCTTCGGCTTAAAATGTTTGTTACTGAGCCCTCTTTCGAGAGGAGTGTGGTCTTTTTAAAAATTCCAAAATAGCTGCTCAAAATGGCGGCCGAAAGACCGAAAAAAATCGCGATTTATAATTAAAAAGGTTGTAAAAAAATAATGTCCATGGATCTCCTTGTTTTTGGGCTTAAATTGTTGGGATAATGCCCCTATAAAAATTCGGTCATTAAGTAAATAAATTCCAAGATGGCGTATTCAAGATGGCGGCTAAAACCTTAAAATCAAACAAATTTCTTTAAAAATTATTGGATTAACGCCGAATTTGGTTTGCAAGGGTTAGTTAGGTCACTGATCAAGAATCTCAAGTCAGATTTCGGTCTTTCAGCTGCCATTTTGAGAAGTCATTTTGGAATTGTGAAAAGGTTATACTCGCCTTAAAAAAGGTATCAGTAACGAACATTTTAAGCCAAAGATCGATAAAATCCGTTCACAGGAATTTTAGGCAGAGCTTTCTTCCGTTTGACAAAGAACGTCCCCTATATATTTTATTGAAATTTGTTTTTAATTAATTCAGAAATAATTTTGTTAACTTAAAATCCAAATATTCTATTTTTGATTGAAAATCGATCTTTCCTAATTGAAGATTCATTCTTCTTGGTTAAAAATACAACTGTTTGGTTGAAATATCAGCTATTGCCTGTTTCGTTACTTTAGGTTTATTGCTTTTTATATTATTTTTGAATGTTGTATCGCTTATCTTGGACTGTTATCATCTGCTGTATGCAGATGATGTAAAAATTTGTTATTCTTTGCGGATATAATTCAGTTCTTGTGTAAATCTCGAAGTCAATCTTAATCTTTTCAAATACTGATCTAATAAAATGTAAGGTACTATCTTTCTCAAACAAGAATGGAATTTTTCACAACAGGTACTCAATTGATAGCATGGAATTTGAAAGAGTTATAGTATTCAGGGACCCGGAAATTCTCTGTGATAGTAGGATGGCCGTTCAGGACTACATGAAAAAAATAGTAGCAGGTGCAAATAAACCCCTTGGTTTTTTAATAAGGGCATGTAAATATTTTGAAACGATCATTCCATTAATGATGCTCTTTTGTTCCTCAGCATCTTATTAAGTGCATTTTGACAGACAACAAGTCGGAATCAGTCATCATCCTGACGAGAAAATTTCTTAAGGGTTAATATAATGCATTCGTCTGAACGAATGAATGAACTACATCCTGGAATGTATTTGGTAAGTATGATCTACACAATTTCTATAAATAAGCTGCAATACCTGATCAGGGAGTTATGTTTGCACATATCAAAAAGCGAGTTTTGTTCAGTTTGGATATTGAATTTGCCTCCTTTTCCAGTTGACAGATCAAGTGATATATCCTAACCCAGAAATAACGCTGCTTTAACCGAAATAAAATTATGGCAATTTTTGTGTTCTTGTAGCAAAACTTTTAGGTAGAAATTCTACAATAGATGATACGCTTTAAGAAAAATGTATATTTCTAATCTCCAGGTAGGTGGGCCACTGTTTCACGGTCTTACATATTGCTTCCAAAAACGGTGTGAAGCAAGGCACCCTAATTATTACTCCCAATTTTATTTTCTAGAATAAGGGAAATAAATGACCTCGATTTGATGGTTCCTAGAAAAATAGAAATTGTTGTAGAAAACGATTCATTGTCAAGCAAATATATGAATTTTAAATTCAAATTATAAATAATTACTAATAACTAAAACCTTATTACTAGTAACTAATTACTAATTAATAAAAGCTAATTTTAAAACATGAATATCAATTCGCTAAACAAATGACAAAGAATATTTAATATTTAAACGTTAAAAGCTTGTAAAAATTTTAATATTAATTTCACCGAATTAAGTAAGTGTTTTTTTCTTTCAAACTGACTCTATTTCATGTGCATATCTTTGAAGGACAAGCTTAGCATATTAATTCTATGAGATAAGGACTATATGATCAACTATATAGTCTCATGAATATCTAGAATGTTCATTCGTTGCATTGTGAATAAAATTCTTAATCATTACATTAATTAGTATTTTCTCGAATTAGAAAATACAATGATTGTTTCTGCTGTCTTATTAACCTTAGCTGTAATCTTAGATTCCATTGGTAAATATAAAACTACATTATATTTTTAATATAGGTAGATTGTTCAGGCTAAGTGTGTAAGTTTGATATAATTTACATTTTGCTCGAACTTTTATTTTATTTTAACCTTCATTTGTTTTATTTTTTATTTTTCATTTATTGCGGGGGAATAAAGAATATGTGTGTTTATTTCTATTGATATGGAATTCGTAACATATGGTACACTCTAATTTCTATTTGTTACGCGAAAAGCTAATTTCTTTTAAAAGAGCTGCCTAATTTATTTGTGATAGGTTCTTTTAATAAGGTTAGTGCAATTTTTTAAATGAGACTGCTCTTATTTAAGAGTTTTAGCAACAATTTCATTTACATAAAAAAATTATCTTGCAGAAAAATAATTAAAGGTTTATCCCAAGTTGATGCATTGTCAACAAAATTGATTCTGAACCATACAAAATTGAATTGTAAACCAAATAGTTAAATTATTAATAGCCTAATTTGCGACGAAACGGATAAAGTTAGGACTTAAAATAAAATCTTTAGATTTTCAAATAATCAATAATTTTGAACAAATACAGAAAGAATGTTTACAAATTACACGAAAATTGTTAACGAATGAGATATAATTGCTATTAGAATAATTAATTCTCAACCAATCAAATGAATTTTTAAGACGAAGAATTCCGAAAAGAGACATGATTTCTTAACCAGATATTTTAATCCTAATGCGAAAAATATAAATGTCTAATAAAAAATTAAATAGTTAATTTTCAATCAATGCCTCTTTCATATTAAAAATAATTAAATTTTTATCCGTAAAATTGGATTTGTTATTGAGATGCAAAGTGAGGAGTCAATCCCATATTTCGTATCGCGCGGTCGTCCCGAGAAATCTAGCCCCACCACTTTCTACACATATTTCTGTTCTGTGTCCGTGTGACTTACGATTTCGTCTGACTCTCTGCAAGCGGA
>JAAAKG020042292.1:0-18901 GCA_010014905.2 Druon quercuslanigerum
AGCCGTAAAATATAGCCCAGATTATATGTTGAAAAAAGCAGGTTTTATATTGGAGGGTAGTTTTTGACCGTGAAGGGATGTTTTTGGAAACCGTAAAATATGGCGTAGTTGCTTTCCTTTCTAACACGTTTTTTATGCGTTGGAGGTGCTAGCTTGACGCACAGTGAGCACCCCATGCCTAAAAATTCATTTTTCGAAAAAACTAATGGAGCCGTGAATTTTTAATTTGCGCCGAAAAATAGCAGTAAAAAAGCCGTAAATTGTGGTGTATTGAAAAATGTACATTTCCATAGCGAAATAGCGTCTCGTTATATTAAAATACCATACACTTTTCTGTTCTAACTTCATCTGTAATATAAATAACCTTGATTAATAGTTTATTTTAGATAAGAGTTTAACGCCGCGAAAATGTTTGCAAGTTCATACTTTTATTAAGTATTTATGTCGCAATTCGAAAAGGACATGACATACATTTACAAATCTTGGAAAACATTACCAGTTTTCTTTCGCATTACAATACATTTGTAGTATATAATTAAAATGTAATATGAGCCAAAATAATTTGATTACATATAAACATTTTGTTTCGATTTCATTAAGGCTTTACACTTCGGGAGGGTTGCTAGAGAAATTTATGAGCAAACTGGATCGAAGAAATTTTGCGAAACGAACGTGTTATTTAAATAAATAGCACGAGAATTATAATATTAATATTAATTTTATCGAAGATAGCGCAGTTTTTCAACAAATTTAAAAGTGCTGACATATATATTTTCAATATATCAAATTATGGCGACGGGTTCTGAAGATTACACCGAATTTTGCAACATAATTTTTCTAATTGAAATAAAGAATTAGAAATTCGCATTTTTTTTGGCCGACTATTAATTTTTTTTAATGGAAATTTCTAAAATTCCATTTTCGATTAAAATTTTTTCTCTTTTTTTACTTACAAATTTAAATATTTATTTGAAAATTTTTGTATTTAATTTTTTTAAATATTGTAACAATTTTATCTTTTTGGTTTAAAATTCGTATTTTTGTTAATTGAAAATTAAGTTTTTTACTGAAAATTTAACGACTCCATTTTTTATCGTAACAATCAATTTAGTTTAGAACTTAGAAAAGTATTGCCACTATGTCAAAAATTAAGATTTTGTAATAGTATTTTGAAGAAATAGAACCAGAATGACAAAATCGATCAAAAAATTGTAAAATCAATTTTGGAGGAATTTTTAAAATCTGCAATTCCTTTAAAGAACTTTTCTTTATATTTAACGATCTTCAAAGCTGAAGTTCCGGAGTCCGCATTTTAGCAAATAAAACCAAAATTAATAATCCGATTAAAAAATGGTGTAAAAAATCTGCTCGCCACGTGGGCACATGCTTATGACGCACTGTGCGCGCGTCTCGCTGCGCTCGTAAGATTGAGCGCATCCATGATTATAGTCCTAAGCATCAACAAATGTAATTTGATGATTGTAAATTCTCTTTTGCTAAAGCTCTTTCGGCCTTATTGAACACAATATCAACACATATCTCGTTCTTTTGCACTTGATGTTGTTCCCAAGTGGGAAATAAACCAAGTTCGTGAGTCACACCCTTTTGACCTACGAGCAACCCTAGAAGAGCGTTGAATTTTATTACAGGTATCAGATCACAGTAACCCCATCCCAGCCTCGACGGAGATGTCCGGGTGTCAGCTGGCAGGATGACTCGCTCACTTTTACGCACGAGTCAGGAGTAGGGGAACTCACGAAAGTGAGAGAACGAACACCAACATTTAAGCATTGAGTAACGAGGTTGCATAACAGTTCTCCGCAACTAGTATTTCATACCAATCAAGAGTAAGAACAGCTCCGAAAATTTGACATTCATATAAAATTACAATAGGAGTTTGATTATTAATTTTCCCAATATCTAAACAATCAATAAGAGCAAACACTCCCGAAAATTCAACATTCATATCTGTCGCAAATGAGACGCGGAGAAAGTTTAAGTGAGAAAACCGCATGATACACAAAATGGCGTCGTTACAATTGTCGTCATCCTGGCCTGCTGGAGGCATAAATTTGCCTCAAGTTACTATAGTCGGTTCCTGATCTGAATGTTCCTCCGATCTCGAGTGGCGAGGTGATCTCTGACAGTCCACGACACTATGACTTTTAACGTGCGCCCGTTATCGTCCACGAATCTATCACCCACGCATGTCAAACGATAAGGCAGGGAAGGAAAAACTACGCACATTAAAGCCATCTGGCCTGTTCTGCTCCGTTTTGTGGATCCATAGTAACAATCCTTTTGTTCCCTTTTATGATATTTCCACTTTCAACAGCTCTGCGTTCGGGATTGGCCCGTATGAACGGACGAGGACCAATGTGTGACCTCCGCCCAGGTGCTTCCGCGGTAGATTACGTCGTTCCAATTGGTTCTTTCCCGTAGGCTGCTGGGCCTCCCATTGGCTGCACAAACGCTGCTATTAACGTGGCTACTGTGACTAGCGTCAGGTCGCCTAGCAACGTCGCCACCGCGTTTTTGACAATAATAATAGATTCTATATCACAGTGGCGAAACATAACCCATAAGTTTTCGAGACATTTTTTTCAAACAATATTTTTCAGCTTCAATTTTTAACATACACATAAACAAAACAGTGACACAGAAAAACATATTTGAGAATTACTGACATGTAAGCGTGTTGGCCTAGAAATTTTATTGCAACAGTTTTCTTTGGTCTTCCACGGCGGCGTTTCGGTACTTAGTACTCAATTTTCAAGACCATTCTACAAACTCCATTACAGTCTTTTCCACTCCTGGATTTCGAGTAGATAGTGCTCTCTTTCATGATTCTCCGTATGTCCAATGAAAGGTGTTTGAAGATTTAAAAAAAGTTTGTTGTTTCCAAGAGGTCAGTGTAATTTCTGAGTTAAATTTCAACGAGGAATTCAACGGTGACCTTTATTTTGACCTTGAAGTTGACCGTCATGGCTTTTTGAAGATCAACTTTGTTTCTTTAAATGGAAACTCTCATTTTTTACATCTGTAATCGATAGATCGGAAAATTATAGGTTCAGGTACGTAACCAAGTCATAGGTAAATTGTAACGTTCAAGGTCAGTTAGAGGTTATTTGAAATTAACAAAGTTTTCCAAGAGGTCAGTGCAATTCCTGAAGTAAATTTCAACGAGAATGTTCTCTGACAATCCGTTGCGTTAATTACACATTTTCAGATCCACCAAAATATTTTAAACCTGGGATTGAAGTTTTTTGTACTTACCATAAGTTGATGAGATCCAAGAAAAAATCGATGTCTGATTTACCAATCCTCAATCCTCGTCAGAAAATGTATGTCACCGTAACCACCCCCTTTCATCCTCTGAGTGAAAACAAATCAAAAAGGTTTTTCGGTGTGAATACATGTAGGCACACTTTCAAGTAAAATTTTGCCTTGCAAATCTTGAACATAAATGAATCCCTTATCATAACTTTACAAAAAAATCGTACAATCCCGAGCGATCTGCCGTGTTCAGTCTTGCTTTACCGACTTACCGAGTATTCAGAAATCATTCCGAATTCTAAGAAATTAGGAAAACTCGAATTCACGATTGATGTACAACTTTAACTTTGAAAACTCTAAACTATCATTTATGATAATCATATTCATTTCGAATCCTAAAATAAATGTTCAATAAATGGTTAATCGAGCTGAAACTCTGGAAAATGTATTAGAGTACAATAAAGTACGTTTAGGCACTTAACTTGTGTAGAAACTACCCTGAAATTTATTTCCGACAAAATTAAAACTAAGAGCCTTTCCAAATTTTTTTTCTAAATTTAGACATTTTTAGAACGTTCAAAGTTTTTTATATATAAAATATCGGTCTTAAACTTTGAGAGATTCCGGCACACAATAAAGGACTATTTAATTGGGACGAGTCAGCTGCTAGACCCTTCTCTAGTGGCTGCTAGGTTTCGGATATTCGTGTACATCACGAAAACCGTTATTGGCTGATGCCGACGGAATTGATAACCGAGTCTTTTGTTGTGTGCCGGATAAGATTTAGTTGAAATATTTATTTTACATCTATTATTATTAAATGTTGTATTCTAACGTAGTTTTCTTTCGGCTCTTGCATTTTTCAAAGTGTAAGGGAGATATTTTATCTATAAAAAAGGTCGAACGTTCAAAACATATCGAGGTTCAGAAAACAGGTTCCCAGTTTTAAATTGGTAGGAAATAATACTCAGTGAAGTTCCTATCTACATAAAGTTATGACATAAAATTTATCTATTATATTTCAAATCTTTTAAACTCTATTTTTGGAGACTTAAAAGTTGAGATGTCCAGTTACTTTAATTTTTCATATTAGCAAATAACGGAGATTGCAGACAAACAAAAAATTTTAAATTAAAAAAAAAGCATTTAACTTCAATTAAAGCTAACAAATCAATAATTGAGAAACAATAGATAGATCTAAAGAGTATTGTTTTCAAACAATGCGATATATATTAAAAAAAAAAACGAAAAAACATGAATTGAATAAAAGAGCGAGAATTTGTAAAAGACAGGTTATCAGTATCGAATAGTCATAACGAGCAGTGAACAAAACAGCACTCGGATATTTCAACAAAGTTTTGAGAAAGCATAAAATCATAAATGATAAAATGGCACGTTACGGGAATTAATAAAAATTTGGATAAAAATACGCAACCATGCAAATTTTTAATACTCAGCGCATAAATTGTGAGCGATGTTTGAGCCGGGTTGAGCCAACAACGGAGATTAAGCAAGCCTTTTGCCGGCGAGCAAAAACATTTTTTTATGCGGTCGATTTTCGTTGGAAACTTGAGCTGGGGAAAACAGCTCGAAGGTGGAATCTCATCAAATAAAGCAGCATCAGAGGTTTTTAAAAATCGGCGTTGGGCGTTGCGTATCGGCAGCCATTAACGATCAATTGATTCTCGTTACAAGGATTATCAAATAAATTCTGTCACAATATTAAAGTTTTGATAGCTACCTTCTTATACGCTTCGGCTCGGGTCTGAGTAACGTGGTTTTGTTTGTAGATTTTAATGCAGACAATTTGACTAGTCGCGTTACTGAAAGCGAATGAACATCGGTGCGAGAAATCGTTAGCCATGTCTTATTAATATTACACACTGCCCATTATTATATTTGACTCGCGGAATAAGTTAAAGCGTACATTTCACCACAAAGCACCTAAGCGTACTTTATTGTCCTCTAATATAGGTTCCAAAGTGTCAGCTCGATATTCGATATCATCTTTTAAATCTAGAATTAGATCATATAAAATTTGTACCAGACATGTTCCTATCAAGGATATGCAAATAAAAAATTCAAATTTAAAAAATATTACTTTGGTTTGATATAAAATTTTTTTCAAAGGAGCAAAAATGACATTCTTTAAATAATTCCTGAGTGGTACGAAACTGGACTGCATGATACTATAATTTGTAGCCTTGCTAAAATTTTTTCCAATTTTTAGCTAGATCTCCCTGCATTAGCATAGGTTGTGGTTGTCGAAGAAATTTCATCCTGATTTACTTTTTAAACAGGTGATATCCTAACCTCCTTACTAAGTGAAGTGCAATAAGTAAAACAATAATACATCGTTTATTGGATAATAATCATAACTAATCGTAAGAACAATAGAGCACATACAGTCCGATCGCGGCCAAAGATATTAGGCCCTAGATACGGCATAAGATTAGTTCGACCACATACCGATAGTTAGTGTGGCAGACAAGTTTATGGTTTTGCATATATAGGTATATAATTAAAATTTTGTCATAAGGACAACTGCAGGATTTTGCCGGGTTCGAGTGCTAATTGGTAAAATAGCACCTGATTACAGCGAAATCGCGGTAAAATTTCAGCCATAACCACGTCTCGCGATCGTGAGATAGATGGTTACAGTCCGTGGCAGAATCAAATGCCGAGAATATAAAATTCCAGTATATGCGGCATTTCTCGAAAGAGTGAGAGAGATGGTAATAAAGCAGTCTTAATGCCGTATAGTGCCTTTGGATGTAGTCGTTTCCGCATGAGTTCGGCAACTAGATAGTATGTGTCCTAGATGCTCGGCATGTGCATTGCACGCCCTGCACTTATCATCGGTAATGTAATGGCTCAAAATATGGCGACGGTATGTTAAGGTGGAAATGTCACCATCTTGACATGCCGAAATGAAACGCTCCGTGCCCGACTTCAATCCGCGTGATTTAAGGAAAGCAAAAGTTAGCTCACACGACATTGACTGATCCTCCACATTTCTGTGGAAGATATCGTGCATCCTCTTATCGAGGAGCTCTTTTTGGAAGTTTTTCTCCTGTGCTTTCTGAATCCGGGCTTTAAGGAGTGAGTACTCGAGATAGATAAGATTTGAGGTATTTTGCTCACTCCAGATACTGAAGTTAAGTCCGAGTGTTTCAGCAGCCTCCTCCGCTGCTTTGTACAGAAACGCTCGTTTGACCTCTTATTCATTCTCCCTGACCATTTTCAGAAGAGGACTTCTTCCATTTGCGACTCTATGTGCTGTACCCAAAATAACCCTGTTGCGAAAACATTTAATATTCCAAATTCCGCGACAACCTTGACGGCGTAAGATGTAGAGTCGCGGAACAGAAGATTTAATATGCGTGTTTTTGTTTATGTGCTTAACCTTTCGTGTCCCGATATCAAGGGCTTTAAGCTCGTTCTTGACCATGAAACTACTTCAAGTAAATAGAGTACTACCGGAACGGCAAGCATGTTCGTTGAGGATACTTCGTTCCTCGCCGGCAGTTTGGAAGACCAAATCTGTAGGATGATCCGCTTATATCTTTTTCGGAGAGTATCCTTTATAGATGTCACATCCTGCATGTCTTCACAGATGTCACTAAGTTTTCTTCGCTTTAAATAAACCTTAGCGTATTTGTCTACCCCAAATTTCATTCCCATTTCCTTAGTGTATCGTTCGACAATCCCTAGATTTATATGTAGTTGCTCTTTGTTTTTATCATAAATATGAAGATCATTCACGTAAAATACATGGAAGACCTTGTACTTTCGATTTGCAGATTTGCCGTAAAGGTATCCCTGGGAGTGGCGAAGTGCTAAAGATAATGGCAATAATGTGAAGCAAAAGAGGAGTGGGCTCATGGAGTCGCCCTGAAAGACACATCTTTGGAAAGGGACCTTGCTAGTTTTCACACGATTTCTTCCAGATAAGATAGTAAATCTGGTTTTCCAAAGTGGGCTCAATCTCTCGATGCACCTCACGATTTGCGGATGTACCTTGAAGCTTTACAAAAGACAGATGATAAGTTTATGGCCTGTCGAATCAAAAACTTTCCGGTAATCAATACAGGCTATCGATAAATCACGCTGGTAAGATGCTGCATCTTTGCCGACACATCTATCGAAAGCAGGTTACCTCTGGTGTGCCACTCCCTATCTTCTTACTTATCCCCATCCTACGTTTTCTAAGCCTATTAATTATCAGCCACACGTCCCCTTCTGTATTCACATTTCTTAACTCCTCGTCCAGCTATTTTTCCCTTTTCTGCTCTTTCTATTTACACATTATCCTAAACTCCTTCCTCATTTGTACGTACTCCTCTCTTTTGGCAATTCCTTCTTTCCACTTCTCGTACTTCCTTTTTACCTTTTACTTCATCATTGTTTAATCCCTATCCCACCGCAGCTTCACAATTTCTTTAATCTGCTTTCTAAAAACTTTGTTTTGCACACACCCTTTCACTTTATCTTTCAGATCCTCCCACATCTCTTACACCGACTCCCCCTTAAAGCTTAAGTTTCCCAAGTGGTCCTCATATTTTTCTTTTGCTTCTCTTGTCCATGACACCCTCTCCCTTAACAAACCTTTTTCCGCACCCTGCCTTCCGTCAACCTCCCCCTTTATCCTCAAACCTAATGGCTGATAATCCGATTCAAGCCTACTTCCACTGCTAGTTTTTCTATCTTCTCCTATCGCTGCATATTCATTATCACATAGTCTATCACAGAAACCCCCATCTTTATTGTACTCTCTCTATTTGTCCCCTGTTACCATACCATTTTCCACAGCCCATCTTCTGTCCTCCACCCAGTCTCTTAGAATCTACCCCTCTTTGTTTATTAACTTATCCTTTGATTTCCTTTCGAAGTTCTCCTCTTCCCGGTACAGGCGTCCTTCCCCCCAATTATCGCAATAAATTCCTCCCCTCCAGTGCCACTATACCCTCATCTCTCTCTTCTGGTACGTCTTACATCCTTTCTTTAACCCTTTCTATCTCATCCTTATTGTAGACAGTCACAAACTTGTATCTTACTCCTCCCATTTCTACTGCCCTTATTTGCACGCCTTGTCCCTCTCCCTCTCCATGGACTTCTTCCTCTAATCCATTCCTAACCCCTGTTTTAATTCTTGTACTCGCCCTTCCTTTCCTCTTTACTCTGACCGCCTCCTCTAGCCACCAACTATACCCCCTTGGCAACTTTGGCTCTACACTATCCCATTCCTTTCTCTCGACCCACATCTCTATCAATCCCATCACATTAAATTCCTGAATGTACCTCCAGAAATCCTCATCTTTCTTCTTCACCCCTTCTAAGATTTAGTACAGTACCTTTAACTCTCCTCCGCCTGGCTTTACTCCCACCCCACTACTCCCCACGAAACAAAGTACCCTTATTTTTTCTGTATTTTTATTTTTCGATACGCTGCACATCTCATCTCTTTCCTTTCTCGTCAGGTATTGATTTATGGAAACCTACTTTTCTTTCTCCCCTTTATCCTAACTTTCCCTATCTTGCCTTTAACCCAACCTATGCTTTGTAGCAGTAGTTCTTCCATACTCTTTAACTTTAATCCTCTTACTAGAATATTATTTTTCCCATCTGCCTTTTCTCTTCTCTTCGTCCGTAACTCCATTGCTCCTATCCTTTCCTTATCTGCTCTCTTCTCCTTTTAATTCCTACGTTCTCCTACTTTCTCTTCTATCAGGCTGTATTTTATCATCTTTTTCTTTCTTTACCGGCGCTATTTCTTTCTGCAATCGTTCTTCTTGGTCCCTCAGCTCTTTTACCTCCTTTTCCCATCTCTCATCCCTCAGGTCCTCCGTCATACATCCATCTGGTCCATGGCCCCCCTTACGTCCTCGCTCAACCTTTTGACCTCGTCTATCAGCACCCCGAGAGCCTACTTTTCTGCTTGCCCCTCCTACTTGATGGGTTTGTAACCTACGTGTCCGTGCGCTCTTCTTAAAGGGAATCTCTAGCGCGCTTTTCTTCGGACTATCCTGGCTGTCTCTGTTCTCTTCAAGAGAACCTCCCCTTTACTAGCGCTAGACGCTCTCTCCCTTGCTTTGACGTTTCCTTCGTTCTGATCTTTTCCTCTTCCTAAAGCGTCACTCAACATCGTACCAAGCTCAGCTGGCCATCGTGGCCTGCTGGAAATTTCGTCCCCTTTGACTTCACTACATGCACTGCCAGTACTCTCGCTGCCCACCTCCCGCTCTTCCGTCGATAACTGTGACCTATCCATGCAAAGAAGTACCTACTGTAGCCAACACATGTCTCCCATGGCCGTTCTCACTTACCATTCCCAACATGCAATTTATAAAATTATATTTGATAAAATATATAAATATTTGAAACTCAAATTTATGCTTTTATCGATAAACTTTTCCGATTCACTAATAACTTATTAAGTTTAATTTAAAAACTTCATACAACAGTTAGTAAAGCATAGTACCTTTCTCATGATCTGGCGACGCTTATTTTTGTTATTTCCGAAATAATTCTTTTATTTAAAGTTCTACGAAAGGACGACAGAATCAGGAAACAGCAATGAAAGTCGTCGTAAATTACATATGCGTTTTGAAATATCACCGTGAAATTATTTATCGCACTTTTTTTTGCCATTCTAAAACATTACAAGCACAATTTACAACGATTCTGATTGAATTTTTTTTTTTTTTATATAGATTTTAATAGAACATAAATCATTTGCTATATTAGCTGTAACATTAAAATAATATTTTTATTGTACCTAAACATATAAATTTACTTTGAAATTTTAAACAATATGTAGTAAAATGTTTTTTTATAGATTTCTTTCATTACCCTTTCTTGTGTTAAACTTTAAAAGCGACTTTTTCAAAAACGGCCTGAATAAGGACGAAAAATTTGGAATATCCACGTATGGACTAAATCAAACACCGCCGTTCCTTTGGAACTTTTTGTAATAGTCAAGTTTGTGTTGCACTTTGTGTTGATAATGATCTAATTTGAGCAAAACCCGAAAAAACTTCTGATACTGTCATTGAATTTCTTCAAAGCCCGTTTAAAATAACTTCGGAAATTGAAATTGACAACAATCGCGAATAGAAACTCTAAAGACACATCAAGAAGTATAGATCCATTGAATAGTATCTCGTTTTAACATGACTAGAGCTATACCTCTTAGTTTGCTAGCTGATCCTCATAATATAGTACAATCAGCTGATAAGCAAGCTTACTGTGATAAATAAATTTCTTACAGAGAGGGTGTCGGATAACTGACCGACATTGGCTTTGCGGCCAACAGTGTCATAATTATAATTTTTGCGAATTGCTAAAGGACGGATGCGGACTCTGACATTCATCTATTTTACTTTCCATGAAAAGCTAAGTCGTTCAGTGCTGTGAATTTGATTGAACTGTATTGTCTTGGGAATGGTTATGTTTCCCTTAATATATATTTTGGTTTATTCAATATTACGAAGTTTGATTTATATTGTTTGTCAAGAGGTTATTCTGAGAAAAGGAAATACTAAGTGGGTGAAGTAAAGTAGAGTCACATTTAAGGAATGGACCGCAGTTTTTGGTGTCCTTCTGTTGTTGTTGAAGAAATCTTCGCGGATTACATATACTTCTAATTAATTTGAGTGTATTTTTTAACATTAATTGTACTTGTTACACTGACAAAAATAAAGCAACAATTAAAATGAATCTTTATGAATAGAACTCAATTCGAATAAAAATTTAAAACGAACGCGTTTAATTTTTAGAAATAAAAATAAACAGCCGTCAAAGTGGGGCACAGAAGGTCTCTATGGGCGGGTAATTTCACCCATGTGGGGCACAAATGGCATGGTAAACTCGCGAATAAAAACGAGATCCATAAATAGTACTTTTTAAATAGTTTTATTTAGAAAATTTTTATTTTATACAAGTTTTATTATAGCTAAAGAGATGAAATGGTAATACTTAAATATGAGATCTAAAATTTAATAATAAAATATAATAATATTTAGATGTTAATATTAACGAAGTTGCTTTAAAAATGACTTTAAGTTACATACACTATGCAAATGGAATATTATTGACGTAAAATGGTTCATAGGTACCATCTTCCTGTGAAAATGACCTCCGTTTCATTTACAACAGTACTATTTATAAAATCACTAGCAGTGTTTCTTGCTAAAATTTCTGCGGTAATACCTGTTTAAATTAAATTAACCTGTTAAGTGTACTGGTAGTTTAAAGTTGCAAGAGGTTGGCGCTGAATGCTTTGAACTTGGACAGCAGTAAAGGACTTATCGACTATTTTTAAAACTTTTGGAACGATTTCAATTTTTCTAATTTGTACCTCAGACTTCTTAGGTGTAGCTTTGGCTTTTCGCTTCCTTTTTATTTTCTTAATTTTCTCAGTCATTTCCAATTCTTCTATGTAAGAGTCATCAGTTATGATAGCAGCAGTTCCTTGTTTTCTTTCTTTAGTTACAAGTGGAGTTTGTTGTACTGATTCTTTATTTGATGCTGGAGTGTATTGAACGATGTTTCAGCTCGACTGAAGCAGCTCAGAAAAAGAATTGTTTACATAACCACGTTTATCTGGCTCCGCCAATGAGTTTTATGGCTTTCCCTCAAGAAATAGTGGATTTGGCTTTACTCGTGGAAATATAAGCATGGTAGCATAGATACTCCATTTGCAGACATAAAAATCTCTGCAGTCACATTTTTTCCTCGCTCCGCACTAGTTTTTCCACCAACTTGCTTTGCTCCTTTTCTAGCAATCACTCTCACAGATGATTTAGACACAGCAGATGTCGAATTTTCATCAACGTTACAGATTCTACTAGCAGGAAGATTATGCTTGTTTTGGATTTATTTCAAAAGGCTTGTGCATTTTCATAAAACTAATCATAGGCAAATTTTCTCAACTCCTTAACTGAGAGACCCTGTAACCTGCTTTCCATATCAACAGTGTACTCGCATAAACCTTTCCCTTAATCATTGGTCAATATTTTTTGAATACAGCTCATAAATATTAAAATAATAAATAAAAAAAGTGAAATAGAATAGTAGTTAGCCTTAAATTTAAGAGGAAATAACATTTGTATCAAGAAGGATCTATCTGATGTAAGAGACATTTCTCTGAGTGCTTATGTCATTAAGAAGTTACAATTATATGCATGTATACAAAAAATACAATTACAAAATTTAAAAATGTCAGAGGTTTTAGATTTTAAATGTAAAAATTGGTTGAAATTATGACTTTTGCTGTTATGTATTATAGAAGCATAAAACACTTAAGGCGAAAAAATAGTAAAGTAAGAAGCCAAATTAATCAAAACAGATCTGCAAATGCATGATTTCATCAATTTTCTCATTTGAGAGTCAAAACAAAACAAATGTCTCTTTGCGTGGGCTTGAGATTCTTAGGCCATCTGAATGTTGTGAGCCAAACCGGTCAGATATTCTCTGATTTTTCTGATTCCAAAATTATTAACAATTTGGGAAATCCGCCTGCCTGCGTCTTTGTACTTCTTTTTTTTGCAGTGGGATCATCACCATGCATAAATTGTTTCAGTGCTCTTACATACACGGAGCACATAGCAGGGGGAAAGAAGTTGTCTCCGACTTCTATGTAAAATGAAAAATCTTTAAGGGTTTATTTTGCAAATTTTGCAAACTTTCGGTACAAGTTGAAAAAGTTTTTTAATTAATATAATTTTGACATACAATATTTTTACATAAAATAGTTTACAATAATCAATCAAATCTTCATAAATTGACCAACTTCGAAATTAGCTACTATTATTAATAACTTACATTTACAAAGTTCTTCTAAATTAAACAACTTGTAATGGGAGGCATAGAAAATGGAACTAAGTATATTTAAATTGGTGATTTTTAGGGGTCCTGCCAAAATTTCTCACCTACCATATAATTCGTGGGATTAAAAAAGATCTTCAATGTTTTTAAATTTTCAAACATTGACCATAAACTTGTCATTTTCAACATTTTAGGTCCTGCATAGCGTAAGGTTAGTTTTTAGTAGTCCTGCCAAAAATTCTCACCTACCCTATAATTCGTAGGTTGAAAAATATTTGTGATGTGCTTTAATTTTTAAGTGTCGACCATCAAGCTAGTCATTTTTAACATTGAATGTCTGCATAATGTAAGGTTCTTTACTGTTCTTAGGGTTCCTGTCAAAAATTCTCACCTACCTTATAATTTGTGGGATAATATAAAAAGATTTTTTATGTTTTAAAATTTTTAAATATTACCATCAAACTTGTCATATTTAACATTGTAGGTCCTGCATAGCCAATGGATAATTTTTAGGGGCCCTACCAAAAATTATTGTACCCTATAACTCGTGGGATTAAAAAAGATTTTCTTACGATTTTAAAATTTTAAATAGCGTCAATAAAACTTTGTCTGCTAAATGATTTAAACAACAAAAAATTCAGAAACGAATAATTTAATTACGTTCATATCAACGTTCATAACTTCAAGTATAGATTGAATTCCTGTAGATTCTTGTAATTGTACTTTATCATACATTCTTGTAGAAAAATAAAATTACATTAAAATACAACAATATACAATAAAATACAATAAAAGTACCAACTTCGTTCGAATAACGGGAAAAATGGTTGTTTAGGTCACTTTTAAATATGTCATATCATTGTAGTGCTGGTCGATCTGCCCTCCACCTCTAGAATCAAGAAAAGTTAGTAGTGCAATGTGTCGTGAATCAGGAATATCTCCGAAAATCCTATCAATATTTGTCTCTTAAATGAGGTCACCAATAATGTGTAAACTAATCTGAAGATAGTTCAAAGTTCTCGCGACTAGATGTCCCACGACTACGTGTCCCGTGACTAGATGTCTGGCGACTAATTGGTGGCGACTGGATGTCCTGCTCCGCAGTTGGCGCGCTAACAGAAGGTTTGACGGTGGAGACGGTTGCACCGACCTCAGATAAAAGATGAATTTAGAATTATTAGCTATAAAAGAGGAAAATAAAAATGGAATCACATGATGGTGTAGCCCTAGCCAGATGGCTACAAGGTAGGTGGTTTTTTTTCACTGTTCCTCAGTGCCTTCCCTGCCTCGTAGTGAAAACCAGGGTAGTGTTGTGGACTTCGTGGACCCGTTCGTAGCACACAGCCTGCAAGAACCTTCAGCTCATGATCCGACCACAGTAAGGTTGAGGCGAACGTCTAACTCCAGCATGCGAGGCGAGAACATATCTCGAACGACACTGGATGGCGTTAGAGCATAGCGCAGCTATATATTCAGATACTTCTCTCCTCGCCACTCATGCAGATCTTAGATTTCTATTGAGTTTCCTATTCTCTCTCTCTCTCTCTCTCTCTCTCTCTCTCACTCTCGTGAGTTCCCACTCACCATTCTCCTGCGTATTACTGAGGTAGTCAACCTGCAGCCGTCTTATAGCCCGGTTTCCTCCATGGCTCATTACCGGCCAGGTCGTAGTTAACTGTTAGGCACACAAAGAAATTTGGGAAACCTAATTACAACATGTATAAGAAATTTTCCATAGGTTTTTCTCACGGTGAATTTTGAATACTTGATATTGATTTGTATTTTATTTCCTTTTTATTTTTGATATTTTTTGACTGGCTTTTGAGTGACTTAAATTTGAGAAGTTTGCTCATTGGCCTTTCACGAAAATTTAAAATGGATAATCGAGTTCGAATAAATTTGAGCAATGTTATTAAAGGAAATAAAATTTCATGTTCCATTCGTTTACTAAGTACTTTTTTGGGAGTATCAAAAAATGTAAGGCGGGTTTTAATAACAAAGAATCATTTCTTAAAAATTGGTTTAAGTGTATACTTTATTTTTCTTTATGCCTGAAAAATATTTTGTAAAAATACATATACAATATTAATATATAATGTATGCTGTGCTTTTACAAATGTCTATCTCTACTAACAAATAAATGTACTAAAAAAACTTGTATTTAGGCTTCACAAAAAAGTAACCCTAACTTTTTCATGAAAAAGTCTACAATCTTGAATATTGATTTTTGAAATTTTGAAACTTGATTTTCATCCAACGCTACACTAAAAATCTGTTGGTACGAAATTTAAGACAAAAGTACCGCCTTTTTGGATTTTGTGCAGGAATTTTGGATTCTGTCCCATTGTTCGCTGCTTATTATTATTGATGTAATTTTTATTCGTATTATTCGCATATAAAGGCAAATCGAATGTCATTTGGTCCGAATAATGTATAGAAATGACGATTGAGAGGATCCTTTATCAATATTGGTTTAGATACATTGGCATAGTTTTCGTCTATGTAAATTTTAACTCTTCCAAAGTTATTACTAAGGTCTGCTCTACGAGCCAATAATAGCAGCAATTTATCATCAAGAATTACTCCAACAACGTGCTCCTGAACCTCGTCTACTCCTACATTGTGAAAGCCTATCGGTAGGGGGTAGCTAGCACCTGGTTCTATACAAGTTTCATAATGATGTTAATTGACTTTAAGAGGTAAAGGATCAATTATGGCGTTCCCGATCAATGGCCAACGTAATTCTGCAAAAATAATAAATATCTAGGAAATTAATTATTTTATTAAATAATATCCTAATATATTGCAACGTAATTTTTTTCGAACGTCTTTGACGATTACTTGGGAAATTTTTTACGTATAAAATCTTTTTGGTGGAATTTAACTATGTTGTACATTATTTTTTGTAAATAGTGGTATGTGAAATCTTGTATCAATTTGGTCCAAGGGAGAATATTGTGTGCATGAATTACATACTAAATAATATCAGTAGCGGTAGCCGAGTTTCTAAGGCGTCTGATTAAAAATCAGATTCCCTGTGATGTCTGACTAGAAATCAGATTTAACTTGGTAGCGAATGTTCAAGTCCTAGCGAGCGAGAACTCATGTCTTTAATTGTTTTTCCTTTTTGAAAGGGCATATGGTTTTTAACCAATTTGTCAAATTTTAACGAATTTTCTTTTTTATTTCATCAATAACATGAAATATATTTCTCTCATCACATTTGTGCTGGTTTTATCTTAGTTGGGAAACTCTAGCATTTTTTCACTGTTCTTAACATTATCACGGATAAAGTGCAAAGTTTCAAAAAAGAGAAGATTGTGTGCATGAATTTACTCCCAAATAATATAGACAGCTGTAGCCGTGTGTCTAAGGCCCCCGACTAAAAATCAGATTACCTGTGCTGTCTGATTAGAAATCAGATTCAACTTGGGAGCGAATGTTAGAGCCCTAGCCACCGCGAATTCATTTTTTTTCTTTTTTTTCTTGTTGAAAATGCATATCGTTTTCAAACAATTTGTAAAATTTTAACAAATGTCCTTTTTTCTTTCATCGATTACATGAAATATATTTCTCTCATCACATTTCTGATGGTTTTATCTTAGCTGGTAAAATCTAGCATTTTTCGTCTGTTTTCAATATTATCATTGATTTAGTACAAAGTTTTAAAAAACTATTACTATTACTATTCTCTCCGAGTAAGTGGTATGTGGAATATTGTTTTAATTTGGTTCAAAGGAAAATATTCTGTGCATAGAGTCACATACTAAATAATATCCGCAGCTATAGCCGTCTGACTAAAAATCAGATTCCCTGTGATGTCTGACTTGACATCAGATTCAACTTGGATGCGAATGTTCAAGTCCTAGCCACCGAGAATTCATTTTTTTTCTTTTTCAAGGGGCATATCATATTCAAACCCTCTTTTGAATTTTAAATAATTTTCTTTTTTACTTCATCAATAACAGGAAACATATTTCTCTTATCACCTGTGTGGATGTTATTTCTTAGCTGGTAAAATCTAGCATTTTTCTGCTGTTCTTGACATTATCATTGATTTCGTGCAATGTTTCAAAAAACCAACGCAACGCAATCTGAAAAACTTCAGATTTTCAACTCTTTCCTAGTAAGTGCAATGCAAAATCTTGTTTTGATTTAGGTCAAGGTAGAATACCGAGAATTTATTTTTTTTCCTTTTGAAAGAGCATATCGTTTTCTACCAATTTTTTAAATTTTAATGATGTTTCTTTTTTGTTTCTTCGATATCATGAAATATATTTATCTCATCACATTTGTAGTGGTTTTATCTTACCTGGTAAAATCTAGAACTCGTTCACAGTCCTTAACATTATGATTGATTTAGTGCAAATTAAAAAAAAAAAACTACGCAACGCAATCTGAAAAACATTAGATTTTTTATTCTTCCCTTGTAAGTGGTATGTGAAGCCTTGTTTTAATTTGGTTCAAAGGAGAACATTGTGTGCATGATTTAGATTCTAAATAATATCCGCAGCTGTAGCCGAGTGGCTAAAGCGTCTAACTAAAAATCAGATCCCATGTGATGTCTGACTAGAAATCAGATTTAACTTGGGAGCGAATGTTCGAGTCCTAGCGAACGAGAATTTATTTTTTTTTCTCTTTTTTTTCCTTTTTGAAGCGGCATATCGTTTTTAACCAATTTTTTAAATTTTAACGAATTTGTTATTTTTTCGAGCACATGAAATATATTTATCCCATCACATTTGTGGTGGTTTTATTTTAGCTCGTAAAATCAAAAATATGTTCACAGTCCTTAACATTATCATTGATTTAGTGCAAATTTAAAAAAAAAACTACGCAACGCAATCTGAAAAACATTAGATTTTCTATTCTTCCCTTGTAAGTGGTATGTGAAGCCTTGTATTAATTTGGTTCAAAAGAGAAGATTGTGTGCATGATTTGCATTCTTAATAGTATCCGCAGCTGTAGGCGAGTGGCTAAGGCGTCTGACTAAAAATCAGATTCCCTGTGATGTCTGACTAGGAATCAGATTCAACTTGGGAGCGAATGTTCGAGTCCTAGCGACCAAGAATTAATTTTTTAAACGATTTTTCTCTTTTATTTCTTCGCTAACATGAAATATATGTACCACATCACATTTGTAGTGCTTTTATTTTAGCTGGTAAAATTCAGAATTTTTTCACTGTTTTTAGCATTATCATTGATTTAGTGCAAATTTAAGAAAAAATACGCAAAGGATTCTGAAAAACTTTAGATTTTCTATTCTTCCCTAGTAAGTGGTATGTGAAACCTTGTTTTAATTTGGTTTAAGGGAGAAGATTGTGTGCATGATTTACATTCTTAATAATATCCGCTGCTGTAGCCGAGTGGCTAAGGCGTCTGAATAAATATCAGATACCCCGTGATGTCTGACTAGAAAGCAGATTCAACTTAGGAACGAATGTTCGAGTCCTAGCGTCCGAGAATTAATTTTTTTTTTCTTTTTAAATGGGCATATAGTTTTCAACCAATTTTTCAAATTTTAACAAATTTTCTTTTTTATTTCTTCGATAATATGAAATATATTTATCAAATCACATTTGTGGTATTTTATTTTAGATGGTAAAATTCAGAATTTGTTTACTGTTCTTAACATTATCATTGATTAAGTGCAAATTTTTTAGAAAACTACGCAACGCAATCGGAAAAATTTTAGATTTTCTATTCTTCCCTAGTAAGTGGTAAGTGAGACCTTGTTTCAATTTGGTTCAAGGGAGAAGATTGTGTTCATGATTTACATTCCAAAAAATATCTGCGG
>JAAAKG020042303.1:0-18901 GCA_010014905.2 Druon quercuslanigerum
AATGAATTGTCTTAGAAACTTAGTAAAATACGTATTTATTTTAATTTTTATATTCAAATTTACTTGATCTTTTTTTTATTTATCACAAAATTCAGTAGTGTATCATAAATATGGACATTGTCTCATAATGGGGCCCTTTACCTTAAAAAGTGTCAAATGTTTGAAAACCATAGTTTAAAGTTTTAACATTAGCAAGTTCGTGTCTTTGGTATATTAATATCTGTTGACACATACATGTGAAGAAGATTTTTTTTAACGCGAATAAAGGAAGGTTAAATGGAAGAAGTTAGTGAACAATTTTTTTTCCATACAGGGGCAGTAGCTTGTAAATGAGTCATGTTTTTACAAGTGGTCTGACCTACTTACAAGTTCCACAAAATAAACTTCTCATTGTTTCAATACAGTTGAAAATCTCACGAAGGTGGCCTTCTTAATTAAGAAAAACAATTTCCACTTCCAGCGGGATCGTAAAAATTTATAATGGTCATTGAAATTAAAATTTTTTTTCATATTACCTGCCTTTCTTAGAATTAACGCCCTGAATAATATTACGAAATTTCCAGAATAACTAATTGTTCATGTATAGCGGTAGGGTTAGTATTCCATAGTTTCGAGAATAATAAAAAGGGTACATCATAATTTTAAAAAAAAACTTCTAAAAAACCTTTGTTTCCCAAAATTTAATTTTGTTATCAATTAGCTTATTGCACTTGATAATATTTTTTGGTTCAAAATTAAATGAAACCAAATATCTTTCACAGTTTTCAAGAAGAATTGATTTATAAAATATTATGGGAAAATTAACGAATTATGAAAAATTAAAAGTGGTTTTACATTTTATTATAGAATAGCAAGAAAATTTATTTTCTTCTCATGTAATTTTTGAAACTGAGTGAAAACATGTTTTTTTAAAAATAAGACTGGTATCACATATTACAATATGCGACGATAGAAGATATTACACAAGTGTAGGAGAATATAAAAAGCTTAGAGCGGTTTGCTGTTATAAATTTTAATATCAATCCCAAGGAAAGAGGAAAATGACCCTCTGAAAGATTAATACGGCTAAGCTAAATTCAAAGGTTGCGGTTTGATCAATAGTATTTACATAAAGAAACATTTTTCATTTTATTCGGTGATGTGTCGCTGTAAACATGTATATCAAAAATGTGTTAGAAATTACAATAAAATTAATGTACTTGAGTTCATAGACTGAATAAAGAAAAAATCCTTGGCCCCCTTTTCATTGAACAACGGTGACGATATTTTACGAAAGTCATTGTTAGAAAGCACAGGGAATATGCTGATGGGGGAAAAATTTTGGCTTTATATAAATCCACATGAAAAACATCTGAAAATCATTAAACGTTCAACATGGTATCGCTAAGAACTGTTACTGCCGTCCTCCTCATGAGCATTATTGCTCTTTCTCAGATATTTTGTTCTGACGCTTACCCTGGTAATAACGAACACTCGTCAAACGGATCTAACCCAGGGAATTCATCCGGAGATACCGGAGATGATTGCCCATTGTGCCCAAAAAGTAAGACGAAATTCTTTAAATCTTTTATTTTGAATGTAGTAACAATAATTTTTAAGAATATTATTTATCTAAAGTTGGATAAAAATTTTGCAAACAATTGCCAACTATAATTGTAGTTTTCACTAGTTTGCAGCGTTTTTATCCATCTTCAAATCAATGATATTTCTGGGATTTGCTGAAATAAAATTTCATAAAGACACGATATACAATATTTTTCTAAATTATATATTTTGATACAAACACTTCTCATCTTATACGGAAAAATATGTGTAATAAAAACTGTAGAACTGAGTCTAGGTATCTTGGACGAATACCTCAATTCAAAAAGTATTAAAAGCCTACATCTTTAAATATTAACAAGATACTTAAATACTAAATACAAAAAATAACTACATAAAGTCCTGGACTGTCTTGAAAATTTTTATGAAGTTAAAACAAATTGGAGACCCTTAAATGTCTCACACAGTATAGGAAAATTTAAAAGGTTGTAAAGCAAATAAAAAATTCGTGCTGCAAAGCTGAACACCAGCTTTTTATTCTTCTGTTTAAATCACAAGGTAACAAAGTTAACACACGAGAAACGTAATCTTCACTTCTACCCAGGCGAAAGAGTTATGTATAATTTACATATAGTGGACGAAGCACTGATACTTTTTATTTTTTTTACATAGAAAAGTTCATAAAACAAATAAAAAATATCATTGTCTTATCCACTATATATAAACTACATATAACTTTTTTACCTGGATATTTAACGTACACAAACCTAATTGTGTAACCTAACTCAACACTACTACATACAAAGAAATCCCTTATTTCAAAATATCGCTCCATGGGTATATCGGTAGATATAGTCCTTAAATACTATCCAGCAAAATTCTCACCCCTTGTGCGAAAGGACAAGCGACTTTCAATTTATAACTGTGTATTCATGTCTAAAATTCAGTAGACATTTTATTTTGTGAGTTTTATAGATGCTGGGACATTAATAATATGAGTAAAAAAATAATTTGCTCTAAAATAACTTGAAATATAAATTTAAAAGTTAATTTTATCAATGTTTTTTCTCGTCCACAAAACAATACTTTTAAATTGAAATATTTTAATTGCTATTACATTAAAAGAGCCTTAATGTCTGGTTTTGCACAGTAAAAACACAGTTTGATTTTAAGCTTAAGAACAGTCTTGATTTATAATGTAAACGTAAAAAAAACGTAAAAACGTAAAATATCGGATTAAATTCAGCGTAGGTTAATAGTCTAGAAATAAGACGATTAGAGGGACGAATTTCAGCCTTTGAAAATACTGAAAATGAACTGCAAGTTAGAGAATGAGCTGAAAGTCAGTCCTTCCATGAACTATTTGTCGATCGCAAGGCAGAGTATGGACTTGAATTAAGACCTAATCTGAGTTTTAAAATCAGCTGTCAAGATTGCTTGAATTATGTAAGGAAGTCAAATGTAAAAACAATTTCTTTGTTCAAAATAAATGTACTCTAATATAAATTGTTTAAACATAAATATGAAATTACACTTGAACAATATTTACGATAGTATATTTATTTTTAACAACGAAATTGGTTTCATATTTCGGTATCAATAAACAAACTTCTTTTGTCGTGTTCTTGCGTCTTTGCTTTCAATTGAATTTAAATTTAACTGTTTTCTTTTCGGTTGACAATTAAATCTTTCTTTAAGAGCAATAAACTGAAATCCAGCCCAGTTAGAGGCTTATTTTTTTAAGACTCATAAGGATTTGAAGTTACTGACTTAATATCAGAAAAAAAATGAAAACAAGTCCGCTTTTAGAAGTCAAGGTCAAAGTTATAACTTTCTTTTTTGAGTCAGAAGTGATAGCAGAAAATGTACTGAATCTATTTGCACTATACTTATGTCTCGAAAGCAAGCGCACGTGGGTATATTTCATGAGAATCCCACATATTAAAAAAATAGCAATGTAATTTCTTCCTAAGAAAATTATTTTTTATGTTTCAGAATGAGCGACACCTTCTTCGTAAGTCCTTTCATACTTTGAATCAATTCCATGTGTCGAACTGCAGCGGACAGACCAAAAATGAATTTATAAATTTTCTTTCTCACTGTACTTTTTAAGGCAATCATTGTTTATTATTTTATTGCCAACTTTAAAAATAATAGTAATTTAGCAGAGAATAAGGAATACTCAATAATGATGTGTTTTCTATATTTTAATACTCAAAAGTGGTGTACGTGTGAGCAATAAATTACAAAAAATATACAAACACGTTTTCTGTTTCCTTCACAAAATTTTAATAATACTTTACATAAGTGAAAATATTTATAAGACAATAATAACAATAATTATTATGATAATAATAAGAGATAATGACAATAATAAGTTGGATATCAGTAGGATTAATGATATAGTCGTTATCACTGTCGCTGTCGTTTCGTTTTCTTTTTCGTCACCTGCAGAAATAATTTTAAATTTTCTTGGTCATATTTTAAAAAGGAGATTTCAGAATATAATTCACCATGCAGAGTGTGGAACTTGAATGGGGTTTAAAAAGGTTGTAACCTAATTTTTTGCATAGAGAAAGAATCCTGTTTTGAATCTGATGATCGTAAATATGACAATAAACACTGCTGACTTTGAAACATGATGACTAGTTTAAAAAACTAGCGAGAAACTTTTTAAAAAATCTGTTACACGGATTAGGAAATTCTGCATCGTATGACCTCTAAAAAATATAATTTTCGACTTTTTGAAGAGAATATAGCAAGTGAGACTTTTTTAAACTAGCTGTGAATTCGAACTCGAGCAGTTACACTTTGTCTACTTTGTTCACGAACAGTGAAGAGTTTATTTTGATCGAATTCAAAATAGGTATTTTAAAAAAATCCAAAATTACAAAATAATACAAACCATTTTTTAAATGCAAAGAAAAATCAGACAAACCAAATTTTACATTTGAAATGGTAATTTTTAGAGATGGAAAATGGAAAGGGTTAGTTCGGACGTACCCTGTCCTTTTCTTAAGTTTATGATATTTTTACAAAAATCGTAAGAAATAATTTATTTAAAAACTTATGATCAACAAGCATTTTCTGCACATGCATCAACTTTAAATTATCTCCAATACATTTTTTTTCTGTTTAAAAGAGATGTTTCAAATATAATAAATGAGCATAACTTTCTTACCCCTCAATAACTTGAATTTACGTTATAAATGTTTTATGACGCAAAACCGATTTTTAAAATATTATAAAGAGCTAAAAAAAATATGCAATCAATATGTTTAGAAATTCTTCTGTCAGTTTCGGGATATTATTAGTGCAAATACGTACATTCTCCGTAGTCTTATCTTTAAATTAGGGCAGTACAACTTCAAGAAATTTTATGGACGCCAAAGCCTTTTTCCACTTACAAAATCCTTAAATCATAAAATTAATTTTTTTTAAATTGAAATTAAATAGTTTTGAATATTTCTAGATATATTAGTTTAGGGGGTGCTAATTTTTCGATTACCGGTAAAGAAAATTTTTATGTCGTTACCTACAATATATACATTTCGCAAACTAACATATTCTCGGTTTTCCTTTATTATTTAATTTTTCTTATTTCTTTGTATGTGTGGAAAAGTATACAAATTGACAAACAGTGTGGAAGCAAAATATTACGAAAAGAATTGTTTAAAAAAAAAAAAAAAATCTTTTACAATTAAAACCATAGAAAATAAAAATATAGAGTATATTTTTTTTTTTTTAGCCAAGACAGAATAAATATTATTTAGAAGATACATTTTCTACAAACTAGTCGTGTGTTTTAACCTTGAAACATGAGTTTTCAACGAAACCGTATTCTTTTATGAAAATAGTTGAATCTGTAACTAAATATATGCACGTTTTACCTAGAAAGATAATTTTATATGAAAACAGAAAACATTTCATTGAACATGAACAGTGTTACAACCTTCTCGCCGATAGAGAACCACTCCCTTTCATGACTTTTAACTGTCGCCAGCCGTCAAACTCAACCGGCGGATACTCCTTTCGGGCAAAACTACCACGGAAGACGTTCCATTTGTTTTAAACAACTACCGAAAAGACTAATAATTCGTGATAACCAGGGATGCTTAACATCTAATTGGTCCGACACAGAACCGGGACGGCTTCCCTCGACGTTATGCTAATTAAAAATAATAGCCGCTATAGCATTAACATAGTCAAGCACTGCCAGTTCAACGTACAAAACTTAATAATTTTATTCTAGGGAAATTGAAGTTGGCTTTACGACAAGGATATTAATACTTCTTGTTTCTACAATTTAATATTCATTCTGTACCCTAACATTGATTTCTAAGGTTAATAGCCATTCCTCCGTAATGAGCTTTAGAGAATGTTTATTCAAGGATTGATATTATTGCATATTTACTTTTAAGAACTAAAACTGTGGGTGTCAGGGTTAACAACGTCCTCTTATACGCCGCTGACAGATCATCGGAGACCTTACCTCCGTCTCTTCTTTCTCTGCCCGCTAACGAAGTTCGCATTTCCGAATCGTCTATTTCTCGTCGCAACTTAGGGTAATAGTCTGGTCTTTCTTTTTATCAGTTCCTATTCCCTTTCTTTTCGCTTCAATAAAGAAGACGAATATCCGGCGTGAAAAAAATGATCTCCTTTAACCACAGGGAGTTAAGTGCGTCCCCTGTTCTTCTTCCAGCAGCCAGGAGACGATATTCAACCAAACGGTTCAAAGGCGGTCGCCCGCTTTGCACTTTTACTGGTACGCACGCAGGCATGCTCGCCGGCCCGCACCCGAACTCGATCGGGTAACGCAGGCCTAACAACATTCATGTTCCAGCCCCTGCAGTATATGCACTCATTGCTTATTGGCGTGTGCTAGTACAAACAATACGTACACCCGACGTCCTGGTACCAACGTTTGCCGCAATGTATCACGTGGGTCCAGAAAAGCTCCTTACACAATGTAAACTTTACTTTTTTAAGGCCTTAATAGACGTGGCATTAGGTTTCCGCATGATGATAAAATCTTTAACCGGCAAAAATGGAAAGTGATATAAAGCATACAAGAACTTATCCCTTTCGTACGTAGGGGTTAATTAAAAAATCTATTCGGCACTTTGCCAGAGTCTCAGCCCTAAACAAGCCCTCCGAATCCTGCCCCAAGATATGGAGTCTCATGAAGTAGCTTTGATCCTCGAAGCCTTAAAATCTTTGATCAAAAAAGTTTCAAGAGCAGCTACCATCTCATCTTTTGGAGATTTAGTTGAACGTGCTGTGCCGGCGAAGACAGACGAGGACGAGGAGAATCCTCGAAAAGCCGTCAGCGAAACTACACAAGGCAAGGACAGGGACGCGGCACAGCCACAAAATATCAATACCACAGCCTTCAAATCTAACATCCTACCCGCGCCGCAGTGCCACTATTTTCCGGGGCGGCATTTCCATCGGAACTGCCTAATTATACGCGCTCGGCAATCATCTGCGATTCCAGGAAACTGGCGAGACCGGCGGCTAAACGCGATGCTCCAACTGCCCCGGCCGCCCCGAAGACACACCCGTCGTAAGAGCGGTATTCCCTGATCTCAGCAGGTTTCCACGCTTCCGAGTCTTGGTGGCCAGCCGGGAAATAATTGCGGAAAAAGAAAACTGAGCGTTAGAGAAGTTCGTTTACCATCTTCTGCATGCCCGGAGGAGTCCAGTATCAGTTTTGAGTGATGCCGTTCGGGCTTAAGAATACGCTTCGAACTTTCCAGAATTTGATGAGGCAGGTTCTAAGATTTAAAAATAATCAAATTCAGTAACAGCGGTTAGTTGATATTTTTTTGCTCTTTTTTTGCTCCCCGATGACATAAATTACGGTCCTTAAAGACTACCCTAACTCGTGCAGGCCTACCCCCCGTGAACAAAAACGTTTTAAAAGTTTATTTATTAAAAGCTCAAAATTAATTACTTGACGCTTTAAAATTTACATCTCATTACAATTTATCCCAACAATACCCTTTCACGTTAACGTATGCAGAGGAGTTCATATATGTATGTGAAAAGCATTTAAAATAATCAAATTCAGTAACAACAGTTAGTTGATATTTTTTTGCTTTTTTTTTATCCCTGTTGACACATTTATGTTCCCTAGAAACTACCCCTAAGTCGTATACACCTACCCTCCGTGATCAAAAACTTTTTAAAAGTGGGAAAAGCAGCTGGTACAATGTAAAGATGATTGAGAGCTCCAAATTAATTACTTAACACTGGAAATTTTATATCTCATTACCATTTTTCCCAAAAACTGCCCTTCCACGTAAGCGTATGCAGCAAAAGATATAAATGAATGAAAAAAGCATTAGAAATAATCAAACTATTTATTTGCTCTTTTTTGCCCTTCGGTAATATATAATAGTTCCAGAAAAACTACCCCTTAGTTATGCATACCCTCCCCTCGTAATCAAAAACGTTTTAAAAATTGGAAAACCACCTTGAACAATATGAAAAATATTTAGACGTATGTACCAAAAGATATAAATGTATGAAAAGAGCATTAAAAATAATCAAACTTTAAAAACAATGTTAGTGGACATCTGATACTTTAGTTTCAAAGAGTAAAAAAAAACCGGAATTGGATCATTCGGTTATTTCAATTTTTAGGAGCAAAAAAATTTGGAAATTCGAATTCAAATAGCGAAAAAATCCAGTAATTTAATTTCGTAAAGCAAAAGAAGAAGGAAACCATGTATTATTTATGCAGCAGAATAATGTGGAAATATCAACTAAATGTGCTTACTGAATTTGATTATTTGAAATGCTTTTTACATACATATATGAACTCCGGTGCATACAATCACGTAGAAAAGTAGTTTTTCGGAAAAATTGTAATGAGATGTAAATTGTCAAGTGTAATGTAATTAATATGGAGCCCTAAATCTTCTTTACGTTGTTCAAGGTGGTTTTCCCATTTTAAAACGTTTTTGATCACGGGGGTAGGTTTATACGACTTGGGGGTAGTTGTTGGAAACGTAATATATATCATCAGGGAGCAAAAAAAGAGCAAAACATATAAACAAACCGCGGTTACTGAATTTGATTATTTTAAATGCTTTTTGCATACATATATGAACTCCGCTGCATACGTCCACGTGCATGGGTAGTTTTTTTCAGAAAAATTGCAGTAAAATGTGAATTTTAAAGTGTCATGTAATTAATTTTGAGCTTTAAATCATCTTTACATTGTTCAAGATGGATTTCCCACTTTTAAAACGTTTTTGAACACGGAGGGTAGGTCTGTACGAGTTGGGGTTAGTTTTTGGGTAACGCAATGTATGTCATCGAGGAGCAAAAAAATATCGACTAACCGTGGTTACTGAATTTTATTATTTTAAATGCTTTTTGCATACATATATGAACTCCGCTGCATACGTTTACGTGAAAGGGTAGTTTTTAGGAAAAATGGTAGTAAGATGTGTATTTTAATGTGTCAAGTAATTAATTTTGAGCTCTAAATCATCTTTACATTGTTCAAGATGTATTTCCCACTTATAAAACGTTTTTGAACTTGGGGTAGGTCTGTATGACTTAGGGGTAGTTTTTTGGGAACGTAATATATGTCATCGGGGAGCAAAAAAGAGCAAAAAAATATCAACTAACCGTGGTTACTAAATATGATTATGTAAATGCTTTTTGCATACATATATGAACTCCACTGCATACGTTCACGTGGAAGGGTAGTTTTTTGGAAAAGCTGTAATGAGATCTGAATTTTTAAACGTCAAGTAATTAGTTTTGAGCTTTGAATCATCCTTACATTGTTCAAGGTGGTTTTTCCACCATTAAAACGTTTTCGATCACGGGGCGTAGGTGTGTACGACTTAGGGGTAGTTTTTTGGGATTGTTATATATATTATCAGAGAGAAAAAAAAGCAAAAACATCTCGTCTAATTGTTCATATGATTATAATAATTTTTATTGAGTTTTCATTGGTGGCGGCGCTGAGTGGACGTCCAGCTGGCGCCGCCACCCTTTTCTCGGAAGTTAAAAGAGCAAAAAAAATTTCTTTTATCATAAAATTAGCAAAAAAAGCAAAAAAATATGGCCTCTTTTGTTTTTCAATTTGCCGTGGTGGCAGCGCTGTTTTTCGTTTTCAAGGGGTCTTAAAACGCGAAAATTCAACAAAAACTGGGGGGGGGGGTTCAAATTTAACACAAATCTAGTATCTAGACTGTATCAGGTAGCTTTCAAATCTCTGCTAAAACTTGCCAAGATGTGGCAGTTCCTAATTATCCCAAAGGATTTAAAAAAATCTCTCGCAGCTTTGTTGAACGAGTAATCAAGTTCTAAAGTTAGCAGTGATTTTTAATAGAACTCAAAGGACCCCGCAGCAAATGTACTGTATGTAATTGTAGTTCTCAATGTCTCGATTAAAAGTGTAATGGGGCACAAATTCGGAAAATGGACCGTTTTCGAGTTATAGAGGGTAAAACATCCAACCCTTCTAAGAAACATTACCAAATATCTTGAAAACTGCAGCTCTGCAAAAAAAATGTTTCCTGTGAATGTTATTGGGCTCTAACGGGGAAATGCAAAGAAAGTCATGCCCTTAAGACACAGGTCATTTTTCAAGATCATTCAATGTGAACTTGTCAATTATTGCTAACATAGAGTCAATAAAGATAAGATATGAAGAGGAAATCAATATAGAACCCATAAAGGCAAGAAATGAATTAGTTGAATTAGATGAATTAGTTGAATCGATTAGAATGAATTAGATGTTTTCAATATCTAGCCAATCAAGGCAAGCAAAGAGTGAGATTTAGTCATTATCTAGTCAATGAAGGCAAGACATGCGCGAGGTACTGCCTCGCAGTACCGTGAATGTGTACGCAGAAAGCAATCGCCAATTAAAAGAAACAAAATAACAGCTAAAACAAGTGTACCACACTGGCTCGCTGCAACGGGAATATGTATTCGGAAACAAATCGCCAGTCCTTTGTGAATACAAAATGACTCGCACAAAAATGATAGCGGAGATCTTAAGTTATTGTTCTTATGATTATAAAAGTAATAATAAGGCTTATAACACCTGTTCGCTGTGCACGACGACACCCATTTTATATTATTCTGTCCTTTGTTTTCTTTTTCGAGGGGGAGGGTGGCATCAAGAAGGGTGTCAGTTACGTGGGAATCAAGAAGAACGTGTCTTGAAAACATCCTGCTCATGATTTTCCTTCATTGGCTGGCTTTGAATAAGTCATTCTCATTTCTTGCCTTTATGGGTTCTATATTGATTTTCTTGTCATATCTTGTCTTTATTGACCTAATATCAGCAATAAATGACAAGTTCACATTAAATGAGCTTGAAAAATGACCTGTGTCTTAAGGCTATGACTTTCTTTGCATTTCCCCGTTAGAGCCCAATAACTTCCATTGGGAACATTTTTTTCGCAGAGCTGCAGTTTTCAAGCCATTTGATAATGTTTCATAGAAGGGTTGGATGTTTAACCCTCTATAACTCAAAAACTGTTAATTTTTGGTCTTTGTGCATTGTAACACTTTTGATTGAGACATTGAGAACTACAATTTTACAAAGTTTAATTAAAATCGACCGAAAGCCATTTCATGTAAATTTGCTGCGGGGAGCTTTAATTTTCAACATTTTATCTTACATTATTCGGTCTAAATTGTGCGTTTACTTACAAAAATCAAAATAAAATCAAGCCTTTCTCACTCTGACAAAAATAGGTTATAAATATTTCTGCAGTTCCTTTTTAGTTATAATGACGTTCAGATCGACACATTTAAAAAAGGGCAGGGGAAAAGGAAAGTCTGGAACTAAATAAAGGAAGTCATCTCTAAAGCGACAGAAAAATAGAGCCAACAGCATAAAAAACAGCCATGTTGAGATGCAGTACTGGTGCAATTACAAGGCGAAAGCTATGCAGAAATCTAAAAAGAGACAAGCAGGCTATAAATCCCGGCAAAATAGGATTTGACATCCAAGATAATAGGAGCACTGGGAAAGGAGAACTCCTAGTCCCAGTTCGAAACGTTTTGAACAAGGTCGACATGCTGAAGAAGGAACTGCAGCAAAAAATGTCTGACGCGTCAACGCTCCTCCTTGTCAGAAAAAATATTGTTCAATTTAAAGGCATGGATGAGTTGGCAGCAGTCAAGGAAGTAAAAGAGTCAGTGACCAAACTAATAGATCTGAGACCTAAGGAAGGTGAGGTAAGGGCATTAGGACCAGGATGTTAGAATTTTACTTCGTGAGTCGGACGCCAAACAACTGGATCAAAAAGGCATGTTAAAAGTAGGTTGGACAAACTGCAGAATTATGGAACGGAAGAGGGAAAAGCAATGCTCCGGATGATGGGAACTCGTACATGTCATCTTTTATAAAGAGGAAGGACTACAAAGACACATCGCAAAAGGCCACGCTGTAACCGATAAAAGAAAGTCAGCGACAGCAAATAGGTCAAATGGACGGAATGAAAATCCAGCAGATAAACTGCAATAGGAGCTCTCCAGCTTATGACTTTTATGCCTTTCCTAACATGCAGGTTGAAGAACTAGAAGAAGCCCGAAAACAGATTCAAAGCATTTTGAGTTTGAGTTGCGATGAATCCATAGTCGTAGGAGATTTTAATACTAAAACCCCACAATGGTTTATGAAGACAACAAACTAAAGAGGTCAGATTCTGACAGAATGGCTTGCTTAGCATCGCCTAAATGTAATAAATGTTGGTAAAAAACCAACGTTCTAAAGAAAAGAATACGGATCCATACACGATCGAACTCTGGCGTTAGCATAAACCGGATGAATGATCACAAACTGGGAGGTCGACGAAAAGGAATCACTTAGCGATCACAATTACGTTGTTTTTGAGGAGTCAGAAGCGCTGACCTGTACGAAGAAGCTACCAAAGCGAGGCTGTAATTCCCGAAACATAGGTTCTAAGAGGCAACGGAAAGCTACAGAGGGTAGCTCTGTAGTTTTGCTCCCAAAACAACAACAGCAAAGGATTCCTCGTAATCCCTAACAAGAGTTTACAACGAGTGCATGATAAAGGCAAAGACATTCGGAATAGGGCAGCCCATGTATTGGTGAAACAAGTAAATCGCAGATCTTTGATGATTATGCCATAAAAAAGAAGAAATGTCACCAGAATAGCAAAGAAAAATCTTCCTCTGCTCAAGAAAGTCCTATGGGATGAATAAGATCAATGTAGAAAAGATCTACGGAAGACTATCAAAGTAGCTAAAAGAGGTCATTGGAATTAAGATCTAAAAGATCAAGAGAGAGACATATGAGAAAAGGGCTACGAGATAGTTATGAAGAAGACTGTAGGGCAAGCTTCTAAACCAGAGTTCTCAATGCAAACAATGGAGGATGTAGTAAAAAAAAACTATAATTAGTGCATGAAGCGCTGAACTTCAAAATAACAGAAAATGTGGTGTTTTGCTCTTTTACGGCAAAATAATTGAAGTTAGAAAGCAATAAACTAAAAAATAAGAAAGCCCCAGGTCTAGGAAATTTACTTCCAGAAATATTGAAGCAAGCAGTATTAAACAGGCAGACGGACCAATCTTCCTTCTGGATGTGGAGGGCAAACTGTATAAAAAGTTTATTATATTAAGGATGAAGAAAGAACTTGAAAGAACGGGAGGGGGTTTCGGGGAAGGTCGACGAACGGTACATGCCATTAAAAGAGTAGTGATAGCAGCAGAACCCGCTAACGCATTCTTGAAAGCGAGCTAACCTTGCCATAAGAAAGGTAGTTTAGTGGTTGGGAAAAATGAAGCTTAAAATTGCTTCAGAAAAAACTGAAGCAGTTCTATTCAGCACGAAGAGAAAGGTGGGGCTATACAACTTGTGGTACAGGAAATTTCTATCCGTCCTGGTAAAGTCTTGAAGGAATTTAGGTTCTGGCTAGGCACAAAGCTAAACTTCATAAAGCATCTGGACAAGACAGTACAAAAATCTGAACGCACGATGACAGCCATTAGAGGTAAAAAATGTCAAAAAGGTCAAAAATTTTGAGTATTGACGAGTTTAGCACATTCGCGAATTCTGTACGCTGCTCCAGTCTGGGTGGAAGCGATGCAGAAAAAAGAACCAAAGATAAAGGTATCCAGGCTCCAAAAGATCGTGGGCATAAGAGAATGCAGTGAATAACACACAGTCTCGACAGAGGGGGTGAGAGTCATAGCAGGCGTACCCCAATTAACTATTAGTAAAAGAGCAACACGAAATATACGAAGGGCTGCAGAGAGAAGAGGCCAGAAAAAATCTTATAATAAGATGGCAGTAAAAGTAGGTCACAGCAACACCTGGGCGCTGAACGTGAGAGTTAATCCCCAAAATTAATAAGCGCATAGACAGACCTCACTGGGAAATGGGCTACTTTCTCACACAGGCCTTATCAGGCCATAAGTGCTTCAGAAAGCAGTTATTTGATCAAAAAAGGTCTACTACTGACATATGTCCGTACTGTGATGAACTTGACGACGCGCACACACACACTTGTTCTCATTCTCAAGGTGGGAAGAGACTAGAGAAGAGTATCAAAAGGAAACAGGCAAAGTCTCCACAAAGCAGCATATGATGGAAAGTCTAATTGAATCCGAAAGAGGCTGGACGCAAGCATAGCGAGTTATCAGACACATCATACCAAACATAGAATAAGAAGGCAGGTAAGTAGATTGATAAAAGCAAGACAGCACGTGTATAGAAGTTATGCTAACGCGGTTCCGATACGGTGAGCCGAGAAATGAGGAGGGGTTTTAGTCAGTAAGAATCTAACACTACCCACACTCCGAATTCGTCTTTTAAATAAGTCAAATCTTAAACTGGGTGTCTTATGTAAGATCCCTCCCAAAAAAAGGTTATAAATATTTTTCAAAAAAGTTTATCAGTTTATTAAATTTGACGTTAATTGGCCCATACTCTTAAATATTTTCGATATAGTTTTGTTGAAAATTAATTTTTTTTTATAGAAAAATAATATGTTTGGTTCAAAGTTCATATTTTGGTTAACAATTTACCAACTAAGTTTTAAAGTTGAACTACTTTCTCAAAAATGGATTTTTGGTTGACGATTTTAATTTTTAGCACAAAATTAATTTTTTTGTTAGTAAATTAAAATGTTTTGTTGAAAATTCCTTTTTTTGTAATTAAAATTTTTCCTATTCCATTGTTGTTAACTAGTAGTTTTGTAATAAATGGTTTGAATTTTGATATTAGTTCCAGTAAAAATAATTAATTAGCTAACCTCACAATTTGAAAAAAATTTAATCGTGACAAAATAATTAAATGATAAAGTATAATTTAGAACAATTTTCAAATAAAACATTGAGAATCAATATGCTTTCTATAGGTGTAAATATTGTTCATAATTTCAGGTTGGCCTCTGGACTGGGAAACCATGAAACGAGCGGGAATTTTTTGTGATCGCAGAAAAACTCATATTACTATCAGATATAATGCAATTTAAAATAATTTTGATTTCAACTTGTTTTAAGTTTTAGGTTTGATTTTTAAATTTTTTATTTATCAAATCGTTTACTTCACAATGTGTAATTTTTAAATCTTCTACAATCAGTATGTGCCATTTTGGATCTTCATTTTTATTGGCATATCTTACATTATTATTATCAAAAAATGGACTTTTGAAGACGTAAAGGATAAAATATGAATAGTATTTAATATTGCAATCTGTTAAAATAAAATTTTCGAGTTGATGAACTATCAATATAATATAAGTAATGATTTTAGAAATTGAACTGTACATAGTTACAGTATTTAAAATTGAACAATAATTAATCGATTTTGCAGGACGATTCTGAATCTATTCAAAATTAAACAATTTACGGGTCTTGATGTCAAAAATATGACAGTTTTAAATCAAAAAGCTTATAGTTCAATAATTTCAATAATTTTTAAATATAAGATTCTGAATGAAACGCTTTTACTAGATTTCAAATTCTATACATATGTGGTTTCAGTAAAAAATATTCAATTTTTAACCCATTCAATTTGAAAATATGTAATAACAAATAAGAGCAATTTTTCATAGTTCGAATTTTTTGACTGTTTATTAAAAATGATCTATTATAAATAAAAAAATGTAAACTAAACAATTTCAAAATAAATTGGTAAAAACAGAAAGTTAGAAAGCTCAGCTAAAAGTTTGAACGTTGCAATTTTAACTATATTTATTCTATTTAAAAAAACTTCTTATTTGTTAATAAAACTGTTGCAATTTGCTGTAAATAATAGTAATGACTATTGGTTCAGAATATGAAATGATTTTTTTTATTTTGAAGAATGAATATTTACTAAATATTATACAACAAATTTATTCCAACAAACTTTTTAACAATTAAACAATTATTACTTTAGAAAAAATTAAAGTAGGTTTTGGAAATATCTAGACTTTTTGACAAGATTAAGAAACATTTCAAACATTTTAAGGAAATTCAAAAGAATTGAAAAAATTATTTAAAGTTTTTTAAAATAATAAAATGACTTTTTATTTTAAAAAATATTTGTAACAAAGTATTTCAAAAAATTTCGAAAGGTTTTCAGAATCCTACAAAAAACTCTAGAATCTTTAAAGCAGTTTTTTAATTTTTTAGGATCGATTAAAATTTGCAGGGAAAATTTTTAATACTTTGAAAGACTTTTAGAATTTTTGAATAATTTCTAAAATAATTAAAAAATTGTCCAGATTCTACAAAGAGTATAATAAAATGCAGATTTTTAAAGATTACGTAATAAAATGTTAAAGCAATTTAAGAATTTTCAAATATTTCATGATACAAAATTTTTCTTAATGTTCCTGGGAAAATTAGAAACGATTCTTTATTAAAAAAATTTAAGATAATATTTAAAGATATTTAAAAAGAAATTTTTAATGTATAAATAACAATTTAAAAAAATAATTTGCTACGACGCAAAAATTTAAAAATTAATGTTTTACTTTAAAAAGTGTTTAATTTGAAAAACATTTGTAATTTTTCAAGGTTTAATGTTTAAAGCTTAAATTTTCGTGATATCATATAATTCTAAGATTTTATATTGTAGATTTTTTAAAACATTGGAATGTACATTTTATATAAGTTAAAAATGATTTATTTTTCTGTTTGGCGGCATTTAATGTTGTAAATTATTTAGCGTTTAAGATAACAAATATTAAGGTTTTATTTTTGCAAGTTTAAAATTTAAAAGAATTTGACTTATAATTTCTTATTTTCTCCTGTTTTTTTATTGAATAATCGCTTTCAAATTTCCATCGGAATATTCAGAAAATATTTATATTATTACCTGGAAAATTTTTAAAAACCTTAAAAGAAGATTCACACTTTCTGTTCGGAAACCTTGAAAAGCCTACATTTTGTTTTCAATGTTTTTGAATCAATTCAGATTTCATATCATGTTCGAAATTATTGTAAAACTTGTGTATATGTTCTAAAATTATTTTAATTTTCCCTTAAATTTTTAAAAAATGTTACCTAACTAAAAGAAGTACTCTCCAATTTTTCAAGATATTTTTAGAATTTTTCAAAAAATTTTTTAATTGTTTGAAAATGTTTTTAAATGTTTACCTAAAATTAATGTTACCAAATAAAAATTTATTAAAAATTTTCCTAGGAATCTCATTCAATTTAAAACTTCTATGCATACTTGTATATAAACGTATCTTTTAAAATGATTCGAATTTTTCCTAAAATTTTAGAAACATTTTTGAAAGCTAAAAAAATTGCCTTAAAATCTTACAGATTTGTTGGATATTCTTAGAAATGTTTTGGCATCAGTTAGAATCTTTTCAAATTTTCTTCGGAAAATAATTTTGCAGAAAAAAAATCATTTATAGTTATTTAAGGAACCCTAGTATTTTTTATTATCTTGTAATCTCCAGAAATTCTAAAGAAACTTCTTTTTTTATTGAAATTTTTCGAAAACTTACATTTTATGAACATTTTTTAAAAATATTCTTGAAATTTAAATTATTTGGCAGTAGCTTCAAAATTTCTAGAATATTTTAATTTCTTTCAAAATGATTTGAAGTTTTTCTAATATTATTTAGCAGTAAAATTTTTTTTCTTAATTTTTTCAGAATGTCATCTTTCAACATAGTATAAAGTTGAATGACGAATAATAAAATTCAATCTTGACCCACTTACAAGAAAGTGGAAAACATCCATATTGTGGTCGAGTGATACCAAGGGCAACAATTATGTTTTTAACTTTTTGACTCTTTGAAAAATAAAAAGCTTTGAAGATTTCTAAGTAGGTCGATAGACAATCTAGAAAAATTAAAGATCATTTCTGCAGGATTTAAAAAGATTTGCGAAATTACGTCTTTGAACATGTAGCAAAATAATTTAAAGTTTGAATAGGCTTCTTAGGGGATCATTTTTGAAATACGTGGAACGTTCGAAAAAGATTTTAACGCAATTTCCTTATTTTGTCAATTTTTTCAAAAAAGCTTATCACAAATTTTTAAGGATTTTTAAATATAATTAGAAGTTTTGCAAAAAATTTCAAGAACAATTAAAAATTTGAGCACGAGTCAAAAAACATAACAATATATAGACTGTAGAAGATTTCCAAATAAAGTTTTAAAGTTTAATCAAGGTTTTGATGAACTTCAAGATAATAAAAAATTTTTCTTGAGATTCCTGGTATTGTTTAAAGAGATCCTATACTTTGAAAAAATAATTTAAAGCCAATATTAAAAAAGATGTTAAAACATTACAACAGGTTTTCATAATTTTCCAAAGTTTACCTCGAAGATTTTAGATAATATTGGGAATAATCCTAATTTGAAAATATCTGTATATCTTTTTATATATAAAATTGCACGAAAATTATATTTATGAAATTAGCAAAACAATTACACAATTGAACCTAAAAAGAATAATTATTCGAAATTTTTATTTTGTATAAAAAATAAATTTCGTGTCAAGTCGCAAAACGGCACGCTCGCAGAGCTCATAAGGTGAAGTGGAGGAATAAAATGTGAAAAATTCTTGCATTATTTTTAAACTTCTTAAATTTTAAAATAAAAAATTTTGATTTGATTTTGCATTTTTTGATATCTTTTAACATTTTTAATTATTGCAGACATTTTTTCAAAACTTCTGTTTTCTATAAAATGATTGTAATTTTTCCTAAATTAGTTGAAAAATATTTCAAACCTAAACAAAATACCTTAAAATTTTCAAGATTTTGTTTTGAAAATTAAAGAAATCTTTTTAAATTTTCCTTAAAATTAGTATTGCTAAATTCTTCTTTATTCATAATGTGTCCCCTAAGGGTTTACATGACTTCCATTCCATACCACTTACATAATAAACAGAA